>OY039094.1:10827200-11004102 GCA_955850985.1 Elophila nymphaeata | reverse complement strand
CAAATATTACAAAAAATAACAACAAATTTTATTATGGTAATGGTGAGGTTGTAGAAATTCCTGAAGGAACTTACGAGCTTCACGATATATATGACTTTATAAAGGCTAATATAAAAGGTTGTATGTTCAAATTATTTTGTAATAACAACACTCTTAAAACCACAATATACTGCACAAAGGATATTCATTTTGAAATGCAAAATTCTCTTGGAGATTTATTGGGCTATGGTAAAGTTCTTCTGAAAAGTAATAAATTACATGAGTCTCCCTTTCCTGTAAACATTTTATCAACAACAGTGGTACGCATCGAATGTGATATTGTTAGCGGTTCATATATCAACGGAAAATCAAGTCACATAATACATGAATTTGTTCCAAATGTGCCACCAGGTTATAGAATAATAGAAATACCAAAGAACACAATATACTTTCCAGTCAATAGACACTCTATTAATAGTATTAACATAAGGATTTTGGATAGCCTCAATAACCTTATCGATCTTCGTGGTGAAGAAGTACAATTGTATTTGCATATAAGAAAATATGATCGATTACAATAAAAACTGTATTCCACACATTCAAAAGATTAGTGGTTATCGTGCGATCCGAAAGAGAACACTTGCTTGTGGTAAAAGACAGAAATTATCTGAAGAGAATAAACAATTTTTGAAATTGATTGGGCTGTTGAAATGAATATCTTAAATATTACGAATACCCCTGTTTATGACAACTCGATAGAATGTATTGAAACTCATTCATACAAGCCTTACATAACAAGCTTCAACAGAAACGATGAAATAAGAATTCCAATAAACCAACAAGACTTATACATACTTCCAAGTGCAAGCACTTTGTATTTGGAAGGGATCGTCAATGTTTTCAAAAATGATAACAAGGATAGAGCGCCGTCATTTCATTTTACCAATAACTCACTTATGTATCTGTTCCAAGATATACGCTATGAATTGAACGGTGTTGAAATAGATAAAGTAAAGAATGCGGGCATTACTACTACTATGAAATCTTTATTATCTATGAATGACATCGAATCGAAGATATCTCAAGCATGGGGATGGGATATACAAGGCGTTAAAAATGATATTGGCGGTCATTTTTCTGCATCAATTCCACTTAGTCACATACTTGGATTTGCTGAAGACTATAAAAAAGTAATAGTAAATTGCAAACATGAGCTTGTTTTATTGCGAAGTAATACAGACCTTAACGCTTTAAAACTTAACACCGGTGAAACTGTGCGAAGTATTGAAATACATAAAATAATTTGGCGCATGCCTCATATTAAAGTATCAGACAGAGAAAAGGTTAAGTTACTTAAACTTCTTGAAAAAGATAGACCTATACAATTAGCGTTCAGAAATTGGGATATCTACGAATACCCATTACTTCCGAAGACTACGAAACATACTTGGTCTATAAAAACTTCAACACAAATTGAGAAGCCTCGATATGTGATTCTTGGACTACAAACTAACAGAAAAAATGACGTGTCTAAGGATATGTCCAGATTTGACCATTGCAACTTGCGTGACGTTAAAGTTTATTTAAATTCTACCTATTATCCGTACGAAAGCTATAATACAGATTTCGCAAAGCATTCTTTTGCTTTAATATACGAGCAGTTCGTAAATTTTCAACAGTCTTACTATGGTCGTAGATCTAGTTGTTTGTTAAGTGCTCAAGAATATAAAGACATTGCGCCATTATTCGTAATAGATTGTTCGAGACAAAACGATAACATAAAAACTGGACCCGTAATTAATATTCGCCTGGAGCTGGAGAGTCATAAAGAAATACCAGATCAGACGTCAGCATACTGTTTAATATTGAACGATTGTATCGTAGAATACAAACCTTTGAGTAATATTGTTCGCAAAATATCATGAGTTCAACTATTTTTGTTGACGTTCAAGGTTTTAAAGACTACCGTGGTAATTTCATAATAAAGGAGCTAGCGTTATCTACGAAGGAATTTACTCAAGTCTTTTTGATAAAGCCCCCATATCCGTATTCAAAGTTAACACCAGAAGAAAAAAGAAGAGTTAGGTGGATTGAAAGAAATAGAAATATTTATTGGAGCGAAGGAAATATTGACTACAGGGAATTCAAAAGATTAATTATTCCGATTTTACAAAATAAAACTATAGTAATGAAGGGGGTAGAAAAGCAGAAATGGATAAAAGACTTGTGTGATAACTGTATCTTGATAGACATCGAAGCTAAAGGCAGTCCTAATTTTGCAACGTTGTATGAAAATTATTGTAAATGTGCTTCTAGTTTTAATTGTTTAAACCATAATAATGTCTGTGCTCTCAGAAATGTTATATGTATTAAAAAGTGGTGCATTGAAAATAATATGTCAATTACAGATTTTTAAATAAATAAAGTATATTAAGTAAGTCTTTTATTTCTAACGATACCTCATAATGTGGGATAAAATCAAACAACAGTTTGCCTCAAAGTGTAGTATAATGAAATAAGAATAGGACACAGATATTTACAATTATCAAATGAGAATAAAGAATATTAAACATTTAAGACAAACTATTTACATCAGTACGCTCTTTTATTTACAATGTATCTCCGAAGGATTATATGTAACTAGAGAAGTTACACACAATTCCTACGCGAGAAATTTAATTTATGAAATTATAGATTATGATTATAGCCTTAGAAATTATAGCTATAACCACACAATGATTTGGAGATCTTATTAATCAAACCCTCCGTTTGGTCTAGTATAGGGTCCATATTCTCAGTGACCACGTATTGTGCAGACACCATTGAGTCCTCTAACATTTCATTAGATCTCTCCATATCTATTATTTCAATTTTGATTAAGCGCCGTCCTCGCGTAGGCGCACTCTTTACTATAAACGAGTGGCAATCTCTCAGGAAGGAGCTTCTTTTTTGTTTCCTCCTCCGAGTGATCCTCTTCATCGCCTTTAAAACTTTGCGTTGCAAAGGCGAATCAGGTCTGTCTTCACTCGAAGGCCTCCTCACGAACTCCTCCGTGAACCCTTCCAGAGGATCTTGAGCGTCTTGCCACATCGCTCGCTGTTCATTCGCAACAGAATTGTCATCGGGAATATAGGTGATTTGCGAAGAAGTGTTCTGAAATTAATTAGAATTATCGTGAGATACATTACTTATTACTTACAAACCCCCCATCTTCACTGTGGTAGGTAGACATATTTATTACTCACCATGATAACTGACGTTCACTTAGTTTCGTGTTTTCACAAGAATTAATTGTTGATGCAAATAAGCGATTATATATACCAGTCATATTTTGCTGTAGGTGTGTGTGTATGTGTTTGCGTTTGTATTGACCTACATCTGTAATTTTGTCTGACATAGCAGAAAGACGAGTTAAATTACTAGGACTTCGGACTCATCAATAACATGTCGCGACTTGCTATTTTTGCATTACTCACAGTTCTAGGCATCACATTTCTTTTTGTCTGACATAGCAGAAAGACGAGTTAAATTACTAGGACTTCGGACTCATCAATAACATGTCGCGACTTGCTATTTTTGCATTACTCACAGTTCTAGGCATCACATTTCTTTTTGTCTGACATAGCAGAAAGACGAGTTAAATTACTAGGACTTCGGACTCATCAATAACATGTCGCGACTTGCTATTTTTGCATTACTCACAGTTCTAGGCATCACATTTCTTTTTGTCTGACATAGCAGAAAGACGAGTTAAATTACAAGGACTTCGGACTCATCAATAACATGTCGCGACTTGCTATTTTTGCATTACTCACAGTTCTAGGCATCACATTTCTGTTTATACAATTACAATTTGATGAGTGAGTTTACAATTTTATTAGGTTCAATGATAACTATAGAACAGTTAGGAAGATGTATTTAAAATAAAAATGCAGTTGTTAATGTATAAACGTTTATATTTATGTAATATTAAAATAATTCTGGGTACCGTTATTACATTCTAATCTTATTAAACTTATCTTAAATACAAATTACAAATTGACATTTGCGTAGAAAACATTACAATACAAAACATTACCTAAATTGAGAAATATGGAAACACAAACACTACAAAAACTATAGTACAATAGGTGGTCTTATTTCTAACACATTACATTATTTACTTATAACTCTATGTCTATTTTAATCCAGAAATCCGAAAAACGTAGATAAATGTCAACTTACTGGGTTTTCAGTAATAAAAACATTCATAACTTACAAGTGAAAATTGTGAGGTTTACAGTGAAAACAACATTCATAACTTCTAAGAAAATATTAATGGATGAATACTAAGATAAACTATCCCTGTGACCCCATGATAAAGTTGAAATTTTATTTTTTAGTATGATACGTTTGTCGTCATTACCTGACAGGGCAATTTTGTTCTGTTCCTGTGTAAATATATCGTGTTTAAGGGACTTAAAAATTATATTCTTCTTTCGTAGAAAAGCATTTGTTTTTAATATGTTAGAGTAATCTTTAAAGTAAACTTTTTTTATTACTTGTTTCTGTATGCCTTTTGCTTTCTTTAATTCATCTTGCAGTGTTTTAATACAATATAATTTCGACCTTAAACCTACAAACTCTGAAATTAAATTTCCACCTAGTTCATCTTTAAACAAACCTGGTACTTTTTTGTTCTGATCTGGAATACCGTAAGAGTTATTTTCAGGATAATTACTAGTATCAAAATACTGAAGAAAATGTGATTTTAAATCTTTATAAAAATCTTTGCTTTCTATAGAATAAAGAAAACTGTCTGTATCTGTATAGCAAAGCTTTATCTTTTCAGCATAAAAAGGTTTCATTACCGAGTAATGAAAATCAAACATATGGCTTTTCGATGTTTCCAAAACAGAAAAGCCTATGTATATAGGTTTGTCCAAAATAATTGATTCCGGTTTCATTTGAACTGCTACAAAATTTTCTGTAAAAATAGTAGCACTATGAAAGTTTGGTCGAGCTATCAGTTGCTCAGCTGATAAACTTTTCTTCGTTTTGTTGTCCTCATCACTCCACTTATTGACCAATTTTACAGTGACTCTCTTCTCAGTGTCCTCCAAGGTTTTTCCAAATATACTATTGTTTAGTAATTTGAAAAAATCTTGTTCAAAGGTAGATCTCGCTTGTTTTCGTAACTCTGTGTTCATGTCAATGTATTGCTTTAAATAAGGACTCTGATTGAATTGAATTACTCTATGTATTTTTTTTAACAATAACCCATGTTTCAAACATGTTTTTAGATGAACAAAATGGATAACATAAAAATATTTTTCGTATAAATTTGGAATTAATTTTGAAGTTTTTGAACCTGGCGGAGTAAATTTTTGAGCACAGAATGGAAAATCGTTATGATCATCATGCAAATACTCAGGATATTCCAAGTCAACTTCTAGTATATATCCAATGTCCCCGTCAGTTGTTACATTTCGAAAGTCAATTCTATCAATTTCTTGTTTATTCAATAATTTAAAATTTGAATGGGGCAAAGAGGCACACATCGCATAACCATACAGGTTATTACAATCAATGTAAACTAAGAAATTGTCTTTCTCTATTGGATTATAAGTTTGTAAATACTTATTATTGGCCTTTGAATATCTTGTAGAACATAAACATATACCACCACGTATACCTTTTTGAATCATTCTTAATATTTCCAAATTACTTATTAATTCTAATTTCACGTTTGTTTTTAAAAGCATAGCATCGAAACTTAGACTAGGGGCTGTTACATAAAAGGCCGGATCTAATTTATAATTTGTCTTACATGTTTCTCGAAAACTTTCGAAGACATCCGCTAATAAGAGTACGTCCGACTTTAGATATAAATCAGTGTATTCTCCTAGATTTAATAATTTAAAAGATTTCCAAACTCTTTTTGCATGATCATAATCTGTTTCGGATATATTACTATTAAATAATTTGTTGAAAAAACAGTCGTGTGGTGGTAGTTCTTGGTCTTCAAACGAACTCCAACTAGTCATATAATCGTAAGGATATACACCTTTACGTCGTAACAAGTCAAAATGCTTCTGAGATGGGAAAAATCGATGGAGGTGTTTGAAATCACTATCATTCAAGCTAGCAACCAGTTTCTCTAAGCTTGTCCCCAAAAATTTAAAAGAATCAACAAAACGAACAGGTACGATATCCTTGTCATTAATTTGAAAAAGTTTAGTAAACGATATATAATTTTCTTTAGTCTTTGCTATCACTTGTATTCTACCTGGTAACTCACCTAATTGTCGTATAAAAAGATGACTATCATAACCTGCTAAATTATGAAAGAATATAGGAATAAATTTTGGCAAACGGAACTTGATATTGCAATATGAATGAGCTGCACCGCGGTAACGTCCTGTAAGATGACAGTGATCTCTGACTTTATCGTCAAATAATATTTGATCGCAAAGAAAACATTTTGTTGAGTTAGTAAAATGAACTTTGTCTTGATCTGTTAAAGACATTGGTAGTGGCGACTGTAAAATATTATAAATAATAACTACATCCGCTAATAAATGTTCTAAGAACTTTTCTACACAGGAGGGACCGCGATAAGAAACGTACTTGTTGCGTGAGCTATCATAGGAACATACAATGTAGTATCCAAATGCAGCAGGCACATGTTTTTGCAACGACGATGTGCAGTCTCCATAGTTTGACTCAGATGGTATTAACAATGATTCGAAATCTGCGTAAATAACAAAAGGTATATTTTGCATTCGTTCGAAATGTTCAAATTGTAGTAGATTTCCCTTTTTTGGTAAAATTGTTGCTACACCACTACAAAGATGAGATTCTAATTTATCATTGTCATCAAAAAATAGCATACAATCTTCGCACAAATATATTTTAGAATGATGTTTAGTCAATTGTTTGCGAAGTAATTTAGATAAATCTTTGATTAGACAGTAATGAGTACGTTTTCCATTCTCAAGAAAAAGCATGTTAACGTGGTGTTTTTTTCGAAATTCACTTTTGTATAGTGGTCCGACAACTTGACTGTTATTTTTGAGACCATAAATGTTAACACTAATACGAGGATTATTTTTTTCAAAAATTTTAATATCTGAAAACCCCACCGGAAACGAAATATCTCTAACATTGAGTACACTTTCAAAATGTGGATAGGCTGAAGTTCGCTGCGCATTATTTTTTACAGGAAAAAGTGAAGCCACGACACACCATAAAAAACAATAATCGTCAAAATTTTGAATATTGACGCATGCTTTTTTGTGTTTTATAGTCTTAGGTAAATCTATATAACTTGAGGCTCTCATAGGGTTGTATTTATTTATGTTTACTTCCAGGTATAGACTTTTCAAATAAGCCCAACCGCTATCTCTTTCTTCAAATTCTTCGACTTTTTTACACAACAATCTAGTTATATTTGAAAATAAATCAAGAAAGTCATAATTTTGGTGCAAGATAATGTTTTCGGTGGCAAAAGATTTAACGGCAACTGACTCATTTTTATGCAAAAAAAATTGACAAAACAACTCGAAATTCACTTTCAGATTAGTATGACTTTGAATTCGTGATGATAGTAACAGACTTACTTGTCCGCGCAAATGAGACAAAAATTCAACGGGTGTGTACACACGAACCGGTTGTTCAGGTACCTCGCTATTGCGAGCAACACCATCGCATCGAATTCGATATGACGCTATACGACTGCGGAAAGCGCTATGAACTTTTTCAATGCCTTCACTTTCAACAACCGAACTATTGTCTTTGTGTAAAATACTTTTTAAGTGAGCAGAGAAAGCCCTATTTTTAATGGATATGTTACACACTGAACAGAATATAGTCTTCGACATAATGAATTTGTTTTCACTGTGTTAGCCGATGAAGTGACTAATGTAGGTAGATACACCGTATATAAACTAAGAAGTTAAGTATATGAAAAAAGTAAAACGAATATTAATTGACCAAAATATAATTTACTGTGGAAGGAACATTAACTAGTTAGGTACCCAGCCTAATATAATCAATTACTTACATTTTCTTTTTGTGATTATAAAATGTTCCCTCCTCAGTAAATTTTTTTTTAGCAATTTTAACGAATTGCTTCAAAGCAAGGAATTCCTCAGACTCCGAGTCACCCTGCAATCGCAACCAAACGATTGCCTTGTCGCACTTCTCCAAACCAGCAAGGTTGCGTACCTCTTCCGTGCTGTAGAGTCGTAACTCCGCCAGCAACCCACCGTTGAGCTGCGCCGTGCGACGAGTCACGCCGCCAGGTACTCGACGCGTCAAGACGCTCTCGACTTTACTTGGGTTGCGGACTGGAACCTCTTCGTCCGACTCTTCGTCGAACAACCACTCGGAAGCTTCGGTCGAAGAGGAGGATGCCACCTGTTGCTTTGAAGGCACCGACTTCGTCTTACTTTTCTTCTTGGAGCTAGAGGAATTGAAAACATAATTTATAATTATTGTAGTTTAACATCTACATTTCGTAGACGTAAAATAGCGAACTAATGAGTAATAAAAAATTAAAGTCACCTTACGACTTCTTCGTCAGTGTCAAAGAAAAGGCTTGACTGGTGCTTAGCAGCGCGCTTGGTATACTTGGCTTCAGACCTGAAATGTGAAGAATACCAATACTGTATTAAGATAAGATTTTGTGTGTGGAAAATAATTTCCTGGCAAACACAACATATTATAACAAACATTCAGCGAAGCAAGTTAAATTTAAACAAAGTGGAAAGACGATAAAAACTTACGAACATTGTTTGGGCAGATTTGTTTTTCAGATGTAGATTTGAATCTCGCTGGTTCTTCAGGTAGTGGTGGGTAGGTACTACGTTAGCACTATTATCGGTGAGTAGTGACTTAGAAAGCACCTTGGAGCACTGGTGAGGTGACTACCATTTTACCGCTTTTTATTACAAGTAAACTGCAAAACTAGCAATAATTGAACAGGAGTGACCAACCTTTCTTATTATTTATAATTATCCATTCTATATAAAACCGATTAGTATTATTAAAAACACTACTGTAAGTAATTTTGTGTTCATGTAAATAGACTTGGAACGAGTATTTTTATTCACCATAATAGAAGTATGCATTTATATTAAAATCGTAAAAATAATTAGCTATTCTATAATGAAACAAATAAAAGGAAATCAATCAATTCAAAAAATCAAAAGGTCAATAGTGCCGACGTAGCTGTACATTTTTGGTAACGATCACAAAAGTTAGCTACTAAATACAATTCGATTTTCTTCCATGTTTTGGAAGACCCGTTAATCTGGTGGTCTCGGCTGCTGTCAAAAGATAGCGGTCGTTCGCAAGGGTGGATGTCAGGCACGCTGCCGGTTGTAAATTCTAATGCCCAATCCATAACCACTGTTGATATAAAGACATATACATTCGTATTTGTATTAAAACATAACATAATATTAAATATCAATATCATTAAGTCATAAAATAATACAAATATATTTCAATATAAACTCTGATCTCATAAGTAATCACTAAAATAATAAGTACCAAAATTTAAAACTTATGTAAAGGTTGGCGTCTACTGGTTTTTACGATATTCAGCAAAATAATTTATTTTCAAGTTAAATATTAAATTATATTATGTGCATCCGTTATATTTGCTGACAAAAGATGCCAATTAGCACTTATAATATTACAATATGTCATCAATTTTGTTTTGTTAAATTAATTATTAAAAATGACACCGAATGTGCTAATCTAATGCCTGTGAGCGTGTGAACGTGTGTCTAATTGCTGACTCTAAGCATCACATGCAACATAAAGACTATTTCATAAGAATGAAAATTATTTAATACTAGTTTTAGCACGTGACTTCGTATGCGTAGGATTAGTATAATTATAGCTTTTATGTTATTCTGATGTATGAGCTATGAGGTTATAATACATTCAGTAGTTTTTTGCGTGAACGAGTAACAAACATACAAACTTTCTCGTTTATAAACGTTTATCAGCGATTCATAATAATCACAACAGCCTTGGGACACATGGCCTCTTCTTGTCAACAAAGGAGGTTTTTTAGATCATAGTCCGCCACGCTGCTTGCCCCATGCGGATTGGTGGATGGAGTATATGGTGATCAATACTCTTTGTTGATCAGAGTATTTGAAAGTTACAAACAATAAATAGGTTTGCTGTATTACCAAGATTACGGTATTAACAATGTATGTATAACATAACAATGAGGATGATTACCTATACATAAACTATGAGTTTATTTTCATAACAATTTATCTTGGAAGCCTATTAAATAACAATATCTTTATTCACATATTAAATCATAGTTATTTTAACGTGAGTACGAAGCCTTATTATTTAAACTGAACTCGTAATCGGAGACCTGATCAATTTTATTAAATTTAATATAATTCATTTCATATTTGTTATTGCTGATAAGTGAATTTTCATGGGAATGCTTTGAAAACTGATTGGCTAAATAATATATAAAAGCCGTGATTATTTATCAGTAATTCAGAGCATGTCTTGACAGTGATCGAAAAACACAAGTGTTTTCCTCTGGCTCGAGGGTTCACGTTTGACGACGTTAGAGTGTATTTTGACACAGTTATTTAGCCGGGGATAAAGTCCTGGAAGCCAGGAAGCCCCAAGTTGTTAAGTTCTGTGATCATTATTGCGCTGCTATACCTAGTTAAATGCCTCCATAGCCTGAGATAGAAAACCTTGAAAATGTGTTTAGTAAATTGCAATCAAACATGCTAATGTATACCGCTTTCGGTCAAACCACACAAGTGTTTTCCTTTGGGTTGAGGATTCACGTTTGACAAGGTTAGAGTGTATATTGACACAGATACTTGGCCGGGGATAAAGTCCTGGAAGCTAGGGAGCCCCAAGTTGTTAAGTTCTGTGATCATTATTGCACTGCTATACCTAGTTAAATGCCTCAATAGCCCGAGGTTGAAGACCTTGAAAACGTGTTTAGTAGACTGAAATCAGGTATGCTAACTTATGAAGTTTGCGATCGAACCACACAAGTGTTTTCCTCTGCATGGGGGCTTAAGTTTGACGAGGTTAGAGTGTATATTGACACAGATACTTAGCCGGGGATAAAGTCCTGATAGCCAGGGAGCTCCAAGATGTTAAGTTCTGTGATCATTATTGCACTGCTATACCGAGTTAAATGCCTCCATAGCCTGAGATAGAAAATCTTGAAAATGTGTTTAGTAAATTGCAATCAATCATGTTAATGTATACCGCTTTCGGTCAAACCACACAAGTGTTTTCCTTTGGGTTGAGGATTCACATTTATCAAGGTTAGAGTGTATATTGACACAGATCGATACTTAGCCGGGGATAAAGTCCTGGAAGCCAGGGAGCCCCAAGTTGTTAAGTTCTGTGATCATTATTGCACTGCTATACCTAGTTAAATGCCTCAATAGCCCGAGGTTGAAGACCTTGAAAACGTGTTTAGTAGACTGAAATCAGGTATGCTAACTTATGAAGTTTGCGATCGAACCACACAAGTGTTTTCCTCTGCATGGGGGGCTTAAGTTTGACGAGGTTAGAGTGTATATTGACACAGATACTTAGCCGGGGATAAAGTCCTGATAGCCAGGGAGCTCCAAGATGTTAAGTTCTGTGATCATTATTGCACTGCTATACCGAGTTAAATGCCTCCATAGCCTGAGATAGAAAATCTTGAAAATGTGTTTAGTAAATTGCAATCAATCATGTTAATGTATACCGCTTTCGGTCAAACCACACAAGTGTTTTCCTTTGGGTTGAGGATTCACATTTATCAAGGTTAGAGTGTATATTGACACAGATCGATACTTAGCCGGGGATAAAGTCCTGGAAGCCAGGGAGCCCCAAGTTGTTAAGTTCTGTGATCATTATTGCACTGCTATACCTAGTTAAATGCCTCAATAGCCCGAGGTTGAAGACCTTGAAAACGTGTTTAGTAGACTGAAATCAGGTATGCTAACTTATGAAGTTTGCGATCGAACCACACAAGTGTTTTCCTCTGCATTGGGGGCTTAAGTTTGACGAGGTTAGAGTGTATATTGACACGATACTTAGCCGGGGATAAAATCCTGATAGCCAGGGAGCCCCAAGATGTTAAGTTCTGTGATCATTTTTGCACTGCTATACCGAGTTAAATGTCTCCATAGCCTGAGATAGAAAATCTTGAAAATGTGTTTAGTAAATTGCAATCAATCATGTTAATGTATACCGCTTTCGGTCAAACCACACAAGTGTTTTCCTTTGGGTTGAGGATTCACATTTATCGAGGTTAGAGTGTATATTGACACAGATAGATACTTAGCCGGGGATAAAGTCCTGGAAGCCAGGGAGCCCCAAGTTGTTAAGTTCTGTGATCATTATTGCACTGCTATACCTAGTTAAATGCCTCAATAGCCCGAGGTTGAAGACCTTGAAAACGTGTTTAGTAGACTGAAATCAGGTATGCTAACTTATGAAGTTTGCGATCGAACCACACAAGTGTTTTCCTCTGCATTGGGGGCTTAAGTTTGACGAGGTTAGAGTGTATATTGACACAGAAAGGTACTTAGCCGGGGATAAAGTCCTGAAAGCCAGGGAGCCTCAAGATGTTAAGTTCTGTGATCATTATTGCACTGCTATTCCGAGTTAAATGCCTCCATAGCTTAGGATAGAAAATCTTGAAAATGTGTTTGGTAAATTGCAATCAAACATGTTAATGTACACCGCTTTCGGTCAAACCACACAAGTGTTTTCCTTTGGGTTGAGGATTCACATTTATCAAGGTTAGAGTCTATATTGACACAGATCGATACTTAGCCGGGGATAAAGTCCTGGAAGCCAGGGAGCCCCAAGTTGTTAAGTTCGGTGATCATTATTGCACTGCTATACCTAGTTAAATGCCTCAATAGCCGGAGGTTGAAGACCATGAAAACGTGTTCAGTAGACTGAAATCAAGTATGCTAACTTAATGATGATCGAAACACACAATATTGTTGTCCTTCGATATAACAATTATGATTTATAGTTGATACCTAATGTTATAAAATACGACAAGCCACTTCGCAAAAATTAAAACTTCTTCATGATTTTCACTACAATTATTGGGCATCCTGGCACACTTTTTTACGAAATTGATCGAACGATAGTGAGATCAATGGAGTGCTAAAAAAGTGTGCCAGAATGCCCAATAATACCCTACTCGCGAGGCTATTGAAATAAAGAAACACCCAAATTTCAATAGAGAAGATGGTTGGGCCGTACCACCTGCTTGGGATCCAGTAATTACAATTATTAAAACTCAAGCAAACCACCACACAGCAAGACCTTATGACCGTGAGCTCCGTTTGCGTGAAACGGAACACTCCAAATTAATAATTAAAGTGACGGTAGATTTAACTATTTCATAAAATATGACAACCTACATCTTTAGTCATCACGTGACCACGAACGCTGAAAAGTGTTACGAAACGTCGGGCAATAATAATACTATCATGTAAAATCTAATTACACGCGAGTTAAATCCGTAAAAGTTGTTTTATTTATACTGCTTTATTCATTTTAACTCTTACCCTACTTACAATTTTTTTGGGGTCGGTGACTGCACAGCAAGACATGCATGTTTTGCTGTCGACATACAGATGACCGAACCTATTATGCAATGTAAACACACAAAGTAATTATAGAAACATTTATTTAGCGCTTTAGTTCACACACCAATTTCTATACCGATAACCAGATGACAAACATTTTGGCGGCGGATTTGACAGACGTCAAACGTACGTCGCGTTCAGGAACCTTAACAGATCCTTTCCCACATAACATTGAAAAATCCTAACTTAACAGTTATATATAATAACAAAAGATAAATTCTTAAACATAGAATCACATACAAAATCAAAGTAACTCTTTTATTATACATTTGTATTTATAAATCCAACCTCTTTACTGGTTTTGAAACTCTTTTGCTTCTCCGGACAATAGATGTAGGTGCCTCTGCCCCAGGTGGATCTTCTACATCAGTCCTCCGGAGAATAGGCCCTGCCGGTTCTGGTAAATCAATAACATCAGGGACCTTATCATCTGTTTCAATCTCGTCTCCTTTCTCATCATATTTAGTTGCAGAATTTGATACCAGAGGATCAGAGATTGAAACCGGTGACTGACAATCATTATAATCCTGATAGTTGAATGAGCTTTGTATTAATGGAATTTTTGATCCAACCTTCCTAATCTGATCAATATGTCGACGCCACAGCATGCCATCATCCATCTTGATTTCGTAGTGGAGAGTACCCAAAACGTCATTTATGGTCCCCAATTTCCAATAGTTTTCCCCTGAATAATTCCTAGCCACAACTCTATCCCCCACTTGCAAAGTTCGCACACCGTTTCGTTTAGATGGTACAGTGCTTCTTTTTGGTAACATTAGAGACAGAAGTGACATTGGCTGAAACTTAAAAATCATATCTGCTGGAGATTTACCAATAGCCGGATGTGTTGTTATTCTATATTGAAATAAAATTTTATTTAATCTATCTTGCATATTAGATTTATTAGCATTAAGACAACGAAGTTTATTCTTAAACGTTTGGACATAACGTTCAACTTGGCCATTAGTGGCCGGGTTGTAAGGTGCTGATCGTTTATGTAAAATGCCATGCGATTTTAGATATTGTTGAAACTTTGGATTAACAAATTGAGCACCATTATCAGAAGTAAGTATTTGAGGATAACCAAAAGTTGTAAATATTTTATCTAATGTCTCTATAGTAGAATCTGTATCAATCTTATTCAAAATATGTATCTCTGGCCATTTTGAAAATGCATCTATGAGAAGTAAAAAATAAACACCATAAAATTTACCAGCAAAATCTATATGTACCCTCTCAAAAGGTTTTGAGGGATATTCCCATGTATGTTTATGTGCTATGCTTGTAGGAGCTCTGAGGTGCAATGCGCACTCAACACAGTTATGAACCATTTCCTTAATATCATTGTCAATGCCTGGCCACCAGCAGTAGCTCCTAGCCAAGGCCAGCATTCTATTAACACCAAAATGAACTGAGTGTAAATCATTAAGAATGGTTTTCCTAAACTGTGTAGGTACTAAAACTCTATATCCTCTCATAATACAATTATCTTGTAAAGAAAATTCTGTTTGATCAATGCCAAATCTATCCCTCGATTCAATTTTTTTGCCTGTTACTAATCCTTTGAGCAATGGTATTAATGAAGCATCATTTGCAGTTGCTGCCGCAATATCAGTTACAGTAATAGGCAGTACACTCATTGTATTCACTTGGAAAATATCTGCTTCTTCTAACAATAATGGCTCTGTTATTGCTGAAGGTAACCGTGAAAATGCATCAGCATTAGCATTACTTTTTGAATCTTTGTATTTGATATCATACTGAAATCCTTGGAGAAATATAGCATAATGCTGCATTCTTGCAGCAGAAAGGTGAGGTAATGCCTTGGTAGGAGAAAATATTTGTATTAAGGGTTTGTGATCTGTATAAAGTATGAACTTTCTGCCATACAAATATTGAAAAAAGCGTTTCACTCCAAACACAATAGCATAAGCCTCTTTGTCTATCTGCGCCCATTTCCTTTGAGTACTATTAAGGGTTTGTGAAGCAAAATATATAGGTCTTTCCTCACTGTCTGGCAGAATGTGTGAAAGCACTGCGCCAACCCCAGTTGGAGAGGCATCTACGGCAAGTATAAGAGGTAAGTCCGGTGAGTAATGAGCTAATACCATATCTGACATCATTAATTTTTTTATTTGTTGTACAGCTTTCTCACATTCCTTAGACCAGACCCACTGAGTACCTTTTCTTAATAAAGTATAGAGTGGTTCTAAAACATTGCTAATATTTGGGATGAATCTACCATAGTAGTTTACTAGTCCTAGCAGAGCTTGTAATTCTGTAATGTTTGTAGGATTTAATGCATCGACTACAGCTTTTATTTTAGACTGACATTTGTGAATTCCCTGACGACTAATCTTAAAACCACAATATTCAATTTCATCTTTCATGAATTCTGACTTTTCCAAGTTAATTTTTAAACCATATTCACAGAGCCTAGTAAAAACTTGTTCTAATCTTTCCAAATGAAGGTTATCATTAGGAGCTGTAATCCGTATATCGTCTATAAAACAATGAACACCTGGAATGCCTTTTAGAATGTTTTCAATCTTTCTCTGCCACTTGGCAGGTGCACAATTAAGACCAAACATTAGTCTGGTACATTTATAAAGACCTTTGTGTGTATTAAGTGTTAAGAGGTGCTGATCTTCATCCCTAACTTTCCAATTTAAGTAAGCATTGCGCAAATCAATTTTTGAGAATTTTTCTCCGCCAGCTAACCCATTAAACAACTCATCAGCTGTAGGCAAAGGATGTTCATCAACTATTAAATTTTTATTTAAAGTTATCTTATAATCACCACACAAACGAATTTTACCATTAGCTTTAACAACTGGCACTACTGGGGTGGCATATTCACTATAGTCAACCTTAACTAACACCCCATCTCTAACCAGATTGTCAATCTCCTGTTCCACCCGTTCTTTCAGTGCAAAAGGTACTGGTCGAGCACGACAAAAAATTGGCTTAGCATTATCTTTTAAATATAGGGCAACAGGGTCTCCTTTAATTTCTCCTACATATTTATTATCAAAAAGAGCACTGTACTTCTCTATTAGTGTACTTAAAGAAAAAGCATGCAACACATTACCTGGGGACACAGAGTTTGCATGTGTCATACAATCCCGGAAAGTACTAAAAGTATTGAACTTATATATCCATTCTCTACCTAGCAGTGGATGCTGACTTCCCTCAATAATAAACAATCTTACAGAATGACACTCCCCATTGATGGCAGCTGTGATGTTGGCAACTCCTAGAACATTAAGGTATTGATTGGAATATGTACACAATTTTGTATCAGTAGGTATTAATTCATAGTTACATATTTTTTTAAAATCATTTTGATTCATTACAGAAACCGAAGAGCCACTATCAAATTCCATTGAAATATCAGAATTTTTAATCCTAACTTTTATCCAAAATTTAGAAAAAGAATTTGCATTACAATTATTTATGTATTCCACAGTTTCCAGTTTTTCTTCCATCTCAACTGCATTAATCTTTTTCATTTTAAGGCACATTTTCTTTAAATGACCTACTTTATCACAGTAATTGCACTTAGTATTCATGTTCGGACACTTATTAGCATAATGGTCATTTCCACATCGAAAACACACTATTCTTCTCTTTTCTTTATTTCCAATTTTTGAGTATTTGTTAATTATACTTGTTGCTTGTATTTCATTTGGAAAAGTAGACGGGTGGTAGGTGCCTGCTAGTGCACTCTCCATGCCAGTAGCAACATCCACAGCTTTTTCAAGAGTTAAATCCCGAATCTCTAATAATCTGTCCTTGATTTTGGACGATCTGAGGCCACATACAAATTGGTTTCTTAGGGCGTTTTCTAAAAATGAACCAAAATTACAAGTTGACGCCATTTTGCGTAGGACGGCCACATACTCTTTAATAGACTCGCCTTCTTGCTGAAGCCTATGATGGTATTTGTAGTACTCGGAAATTTCGAGTGGCGTTGGGTCTAAATGCTTTTTTAACATAGTCACATTTTGGTCGTAGCTGCGATTTTCCGCCTTGCTGGGTGAACACAGATCACAAAGAGTATCATATAAATCGGCCCCAATGTAGTGTAGTAAATACGAATTTTTCTTTGCCGCTTCGGTCACCCCGTACAATGCTAGACCGCTTTCCAGGCGTTGCACCCACCTGTCGAATCGGTGTTTCGGATCATAAAATTCGATGAATTGTGGCGGTATAGCTGCAGACATGATGTAGTTGGTGTTTTTTGTAGGTTCGTCTCGTCGCCACTATTATGCAATGTAAACACACAAAGTAATTATAGAAACATTTATTTAGCGCTTTAGTTCACACACCAATTTCTATACCGATAACCAGATGACAAACATTTTGGCGGCGGATTTGACAGACGTCAAACGTACGTCGCGTTCAGGAACCTTAACAGAACCCTCCTTGGGAAGACCCCAACATGACCCCAACCAAACCTCCTCCTTTTTTGAACTCAGTTAAAAAGAAGTTGCAACATTATCTTGTCCAGACCCTTCGGATCCAAACCTCAAGATCGTCCATCACGCCATGGCTACCATAGAACTGGCCAGCTGCGTGGTGTTCCAGCGAGTGAGAGACGTAGACGTGCTGGCTCCGAAAAACTTGCTCTGGTTAGGCAACGACGGAGAAGACATGCCTAACCTTGGGTTTAAGGAGGGAAACCAGGTAAGGAATTAAGAGTATTTTTAACAAGCTTAAATTAGTTTTGTTAAATTGTGTATGAACACCCTTAACTGTGTATGGTATACGGTACGAACTTAGACCAATGACATAGGAATTTCTACGTCATTGACTTAGACAAGGTACGAACGTAGACAGAGAAACCTCTGTCTACGGGTACGAACGATAATGGCCGGACGCTATTTTAGAGTGCGTTCCAAAACCAGGTGAAGCCAAGTAGACAGCGTAAGAAAGCTTTCTAATTGGTGTAAATTAACTATAGTTTAACAAAACTAACCAATGGTGAAAGCGCTTCTTAATAACGACCAATAGTGAGCTACCATTTACTCTACCCCGAGTAAATTGAGATCGTTTTGGAACGCACCCTTATAAGTATTAACAATCAATTTAATTTGTATTAGTTTGTAGGAATTTATTTTGAACAATAAATGTTCTTGCAAACTGTTTATGTGTTTTGCTGTTGGTTGTGCTCACCTCCGCTCACCCACTATATATTAAATAACTTAATAAGTTTCACCTGTACGTTTGTAACTGATTCTTTGGGCACGATTTTGACCCACTTTAAACGTTCAGATTTCATTCAAACTTTATAGATTTATCAACGAGCGATGACATTACAATAATTCGATGAGAATATCCCATTATCCTAATTTGAATCGTCAGGACTAATAAACGTTTGGAATGTTAGTTCAGCTATACGTCACTAGATGGCGTTGTCATTGTTATTTTTTTAATAATATAAGTAAGTACTTTCATCGGCGGTTATAATTCGCACTAAAAAGTGGAAAATAAATAAGGGCTCGATTTTGACTCACTTTAAACGGTCAGATTTCTTTTAAACTTTATAGACTTATAAGACCGATGACATTACAATAATTCGATAAGAATGTCCAATCGAGAACTAATAAATTATACGTTTCGAATGTTAGTTCAGCTATACGTCACTAGATGGCGTTGTCATTGTTAAGTTGGCGGTTAAGATTTTTTTATTAATATAAGTAGGTATACATACTTTCTTCGGTGGTTATAAATCGCACTAAAAAGTGAATAAAAACAATAGTTTAAAGAATAAATAACAAGCTTTTTTATTAAATCGAACTAAAAAGTGAAAAATAAGTTTTTAGTATACCTACCTATAGAAACGAACGAAAAGTATAATTATTATTTAGAGAAAAGCGGGGTTGCTCAATTTAATTGAACCGATCGAATATTTTTAAGAACTAATGTTATTGAGCTGAGCACTAATTACCTATACAGAAAAGAAAGAAAAGCAAATTTATTTTAACTCAGTCATGAGACACTAGATACAACATTGACAATTATTATGACAAAATAATATAGAAAAAAACAAATAGCAAAAGTAGTACCAACTTAAATATTGCTGTCCCACGACTGCGCCAAAAATAGGTGACCAATTCAGCATAATTGTCAGGTACTAAAAAACATACCTGACGCTGGTTTTCAATTGGCACCTTTTTTTTGACAGCCGAATAGCTGAAAAGAGCCATACCAATGACGTAGGAATTCTATGGACCGGGCCTATTGTCTGTAGCTATAGTTATTTTTATATATATTTTGCGGCCAGGCAGCCATATTGAGTGACATAATTGTCAGTTACTGTTTGGTACTTCATGTGTCAACGATTTGTAAACATTATCAAAATTAATATTTATCTTTCTTTTCCTGGAGATTTCTTCATTGAAATTACGCGAAGTTGTGAAAGATCACACCGTCATAATGCCTAAGTGTAGTGTAATAGGGTGTGGGTCAAGGAAAGACGAAAATCAACAAAGATTACCGTTGCACCGGTAAGTCTTAAAATTTACAAGTAAATAGTAAATAGTTTTAGCATTTATGGGTACTCTGAATGTTTTAATTTTTTTATTCATCCATGTGATTCCATTCATGTGGATTTCAATTAAAGATTAGGCTTTATTTTGAATATTTTCAAGCTAAGAAAATGTTGAATTTGACAACTAGTGTTGTCCTCAAATTATCGAAAGTAATTGACGATAATACATAATCATGACAATATTATATTGGAGAGGTCTTAGGGGCAGAGTACATATGCCTTCAAAATAGCATCTATATAATATTCTTATACGATTTAAAAAAGAGGATTTATAAAAAAATACTGGTGTCCATAAGGTTGGTTACTCTTACAACTTGGAAAGTGTTTAATTTTTTATTATTATTTATGTCACTTTTAACCTTATCAATAGTAATGGATTCATACAGCTAAAGAACATAAATATAAATGAAAATAAAATTGCCTATCCCATACCCAACCCAAATTATTTAAGATTCCAATTTTCATCCCCAATATATCTTATAGGTTTTTGTTTTTTTTAGGTTACCAAGAAGTGAATATAGGAAGAAAATGTGGTTGGAAGCAGTAGGAGTGGAAAAAGCTCTTTCCAAAGCTGAGTTTATTGCCGGTTCTTCTCAGAACAAGGCCTCTTGGTAGACTCTTAAGCCGATGGCATCAAACTTCACTTTGGCATCAAAATTGTACCCAAATGAATATAGAAATTTGAGTTTGAGTTTGTTTAGTCAAATTAATAATGGTACTACATGTAAATAATAAACATATTGATTTACGTTCTAGTATTTCGTTTTATTATTTTAGCAAAATATCTTTGGTGTGTTTAACTTTAACCTATGTTATAGATATTCGCTCCCCCCAGCCAAGCTTAAAGCGTGAAATGGTCTCGAAATACTAACACGTATATTAGAATGAGATCATTCTAATATACGTGTTAGTATACTCTTTCTCTTTTACTTGGCCCATCTACAGTTTCCTATATCTATGCATTCATTTCATATTGATAAGCTAACTATATGACACAATAAAATTATTTTACAAAATTATTTATTTCACATATTAATTTTATCGATATAGCAAGATACTACCGAACAGCACTATAACAGCTGTCAGTCCGCCATTTTATGCGCTCAACCGGCACGGTTTTTTTGTTGTTAGGGCACGTCCATTGAATTCCTATGTCATTGAGCCATACTCACAAAAGGAAAAAAAGTATATATATTCGTTTCATCTATGGTCTGCGTAAATACGACCATATTTCTTCATACCGACGAGAGCTCAAATGGCTGACAATTCGTCAAAGACGGGACTTAAGAATCCTCTCCACACTTTATTCTATTATTAATGATCCATGTGCACCTGGATACTTGAAATGCAAATTTCAGTATTTAGGTGCTTCTCATAACCGTATTCTTCGATCAGACAGCAGACTTACTCTTTCAACACCTTTTCACCGTACTGGTTTTATTTCTAACTCCTTTACTCTTCAAGCAATACGACTCTGGAATGCTCTCCCGCCTTCCATTCAAAGGGCAAAGAATAAACTTGCGTTCAAAAATCTTGTTCGCAGCTACTACTTGAATTCAACAAACGATTGACTGCAACCATTATGTTGTTGGAAAAGACTGACATTAATTAATTTATATTTATTTATATTTATTATTATTGTATTATTGACGTATATATGTATTATTACCACTATGTATTTATTGCAGATATTATGTTAATGTTTAGTTTATTATTTTATGATCTTGTATTTACCTTGTATGTAAGTATGTACTTATATTGATTTTCCGTACGTATGTATTTTCTATGGTTTTTATATTTATATATCTAAATCATTATAACGGTACTCACTCTATGCACCACCTAATTGAAATCTCTGTACCCAGCTCTCTGGTTGACTGGTAGAGAATGCCTTATGGCATTAAGTCCGCCATTTGTACCTTTTTTTGTGTGCAATAAAGTTTAAATAAATAAATAAAAAATAAATAAATATATTTATAGTGAAATGTGGTACTTATAATAAATAAATATTCATCAAATAGATAGTATCGCTATTAAAGATAATTAAAGTACTTAAGTACATATTAAATAAAAATATACTTTTCGTTCGTCTATACTAAAAAGTTATTTTTCACTTTTGAGTTCGGTTTAAAGAATATTTATTCTTATAAAAACATACAGTTTGCTTAAAATGAGATACATAGATACTTAAAATAAAATTAGAAACAAAAACAGTAACGGTGGTTTTCTTAAATAACAAATCAAGAACTATGAACTTTGAAACTTAGGTAAGACAACCTAAAATAAGGTTTACAATATCAACATAATAAACACATTTTTTTCACTTAAACTATTAAATTCTAATGGTGTGCAAATCTATAAATTTATATTAACTTGGTTTTAAAATGTTTTTTATTAGTACATGCTTTTATATCATTTGGCAACTTGTTGAACAGCTGGTTTGATTTATTTATGTCAACTTCAGGCGCTCTGTAGTTATAGTATGTACCTACTCTTTTAATTGTGAATTATCTATTTCAGACATTAAAACTGTCTTGCATGGGTGAAGGCGCGCCCGGCCACTCAGGTCATGCGCTGAACATGCTGCTCAGAGTGCTCGGTATGCCGATGATGTCCAACCGATACGACCGAAACAATTACGTCACGATCAACTGGAGCCACGTGCAGCAGGGTGAGTGAACTACCTACCTACGAAACGATTAGGTACCTAAAAGTCATGAACAGTCAAACGAGAACCATGTATTCTGCTCACCATCATAACATTTTTCTTCCTTTAGACTATACCTGGGAAATTGATAGTTACGATTTTATTGAAGGACAAAGTCATAATTATTTCTTAATTATTGTCCAAAGGAACATTATCAATTTTTACTTTCTCGTATAAGTACGTAGTATAGAGGAAGTCTTGTAATCGTAAAAAAATTCGATCTCGAGATTTTAACGGATTTACACGTTTTGAACCTCCTGAGACCAAAAATATTTTTTTTGGAATTATGTCTGTGTGTGTGTCTGTGCGTTATCACGATAACTCGAGCATGCTTTTAACTTATTGCAACCAAATTTAACATGCATGTATAACATCAAAATATAAGGTTTCTATAAAATTTTGAGCCGTCGATCACGAAAGTTAAGCAACTAAGTGCGCGGTCGGTACTCGGATGGGTGACCAAAAATTAACATGCATGTATGACATCAAAATATAAGGTTTTTATCAACCTTTGAGTCGTTTCCGGTATACGAGAAAATCAAGGGGAGACCACTCTCGACTTTTTCATAACGCGAGAATTATAACTTCAATAAATTATTACCTGTCCAATGTCTATCTACTCTTCTCTCTCCCTCTATTTCTATTTTACTCACCTTTCTTCTGTTTTTCTCTTTTTACAGGCAAAGAGCAGTACCTCGAGAAGATGCCGCAAGAGGCTTGGTTCGCCAGCATCCCGTACGACTTCTCCAGCGTGACGCACGCGCCGGCTAACTACTTATGTCGCAACTGCGACTCTGCGCTGGACTACCAGACTGTCGTTCCTATACAGGTGAGCAAGCGACTCATATGTATTTACTTACAACGACAGCAGTAATATTAGGTTGTTCAAGACTGTCTCAATAATTTTTCAACCCTCAGACCTTTAACACGCGACGTGGCATAGCGCAGATTTAGTACTGAAAACATTCTGCCGTGTTTCGCGAGGGGTGAGGCAAACACGCATAGCACACATTTACTGACTCGTGCTCACTGTTGCAAACATTGTAATCGCTATTATGAGCGCACACTCGCGCGCTCGGCTAACCCGCGTACCACCATATCGCCTAACGTTGTTATATCGTTGTTTCTGTCGCAAAATTTGTAGATGAAAAATTGTATTGTTATGTGAAACAGTAGTTTATTTGAATAGAAAATTACTTCCGTGTGATAAGCAACTCGGTTTTAGGTTAACATTAATGTTTCTGGTCGTCGTTTACAAGAAAACACTCGGCAACCAATAATTTTTACGAGGTTCGCTTAGCGACAGATACGAATTCAAAATGGCGGTCGGTGGTCGCGGCGAACTAGTTTTTATAAACTGACATGAACTTTGTTCATGTACTTTGGCAGAGGGGGAGCGTCCGCACCCATATTTTAAAGCACACCAAACACTCCTTTTTATTAGACATGAAACGGATATCCGGTAACTATCCGGTATCCCACATAACAACTATCTGTTTCATCTCGACTTTTTATGTTTCATTTTTTAGGGGAACTAGAAGAGCTTTCGCCTTTAGCTATTTTTTTTTTCAAAATTAAGAAAGTTTGAAAAATGCACTGAAAAAAATCGACTTGCCTCAGGCGGGAATCGAACCCGCACCTTCCACAATCCGGGTGGACGCGTTGACCAATTTCGCCACCGAGGCACTGCTTTACGCTGTCGAAATTTGTCAGTGCTTGGTGCTTATGTTTTTATGGTAAACATCGTTTCATCAAATCTTTGAAATTTGCACTTCCAAGACCCGAACGAAATATTTTTGCAAATATTTGACGCCCAGCTAAGATGAAACTACCTTACATTATGGAATAATTTTATTTTTTTAATTATAATACTAATTTAAATATAATACTAGAAAAATTATTCCATTAAGAAAGATTGATTTTACAAAATAAATATATTTATAAACCAAACGTTTTATTAGGTACTAAACTACCGTGACTAAACTAATATGAACATAAATGGCACTATTAAGTATGTAGCCTATATACCCATTATTGAGATGTTGCAGGACCTTTGCGTATCTTCGTCTTCCCTTGTATTAATTATTGTACCTTAAGCTGATGAAAGTATTACAAGTGGTTTTTTTTTTAAATATCATAAACAAACTTTATTTTTTATTTTTCAGGACCACTTATGGCAGAAGACTTTGTCCATGGGTCACAGGGTGGACCTCAGCGTTTCGGACAAACAAATCCTAACTACGCTGTACAGAGAGCAGTGTCAATACAGATTCGTTGCTAAACAATAAAACAATGTGATTATTAATGAGCTTTATTTCTCTCTTACGTTTAATTCACGCACGTACGAGTGCGCTCGACAGAATACTCGTATCGTTTAAACCACAGATATATCAATCTAAGGAGATCGGTCGAATCGCCGAGTTTATAGAAAGACAGTGTCGCGATCAGCGGCCGTACTACATAACATGGTTCTAGTTGAGCATGCCGTAATATACACTATTCATTGCGCGCGTCTTAAGGACTGCGAGGCGATGAAAGTTAAGCACAGCCGCAAAGGAGACCGGTCGAATCGCTGAGTTACGTATTGATTTGACTTTATCGGAAGGCGAAGTGGCGGAAATGTATGCTCACAGGGCATACACTTGTCGCAAGTTAAACGCCGGCTTGGCCTATCTCCTTGTATTATTAAATCTGTGGTTTAAACGCTGATACCCAAACCGAGTGGAATATTTAGTTGGTCTGTGCCCTATTTCCACTCTATTTGCATTCGGTCCGTGCTCCATTTGCACTCAGTCCGTGCTCTATTCGCATTCGGTCCGTGCTCTATTCGCACTCGCTCCGTGCTCTATTTGCACTCGGTCCGTGCTCCGTTTGTTTGCACTCAGTCCGTTCTATATTTGCACTCGGTCCGTGCTCTATTCGCACTCGCTCCGTGCTCTATATGCACTCGCTCCGTGCTCCATTTGTTTGCACTCAGTCCGTGCTATATTTGCACTCGCTCCGTGCTCTATTTGTTTTCACTCAGTCCGTGCTATATTTGCACTCGGTCCTTGCTCTACTTGCACTCGGTCCGTGCTCTATTTGTTTGCACTCAGTCCGTGCTATATTTGCACTCGGTCCTTGCTCTACTTGCACTCGGTCCGTGCTCTATTTGCACTAGGTCCGTGCTCCATTTGTTTGCACTCAGTCCGTGCTCTATTTGTTTGCACTCAGTCTGTGCTATATCTGCACTCGGTCCTTGCTCTACTTGCACTCGCTCCGTGCTCTATATGCTCTCGCTCCGTGCTCCATTTGTTTTCACTCAGTCCGTGCTATATTTGCACTCGGTCCTTGCTCTACTTGCACTCGGTCCGTGCTCTATTTGTTTGCACTCAGTCCGTGCTATATTTGCACTCGGTCCTTGCTCTACTTGCACTCGGTCCGTGCTCTATTTGCACTAGGTCCGTGCTCTATTTGTTTGCACTCAGTCCGTGCTCTATTTGTTTGCACTCAGTCTGTGCTATATCTGCACTCGGTCCTTGCTCTACTTGCACTCGCTCCGTGCTCTATATGCTCTCGCTCCGTGCTCCATTTGTTTGCACTCAGTCCGTGCTCTATATGCACTCGCTCTGTGCTCCATTGGTTTGCACTCAGTCCGTGCTATATTTGCACTCGCTCCGTGCTCTATTTGTTTTCACTCAGTCCGTGCTATATTTGCACTCGGTCCTTGCTCTACTTGCACTCGGTCCGTGCTCTATTTGTTTGCACTCAGTCCGTGCTATATTTGCACTCGGTCCTTGCTCTACTTGCACTCGGTCCGTGCTCTATTTGCACTAGGTCCGTGCTCCATTTGTTTGCACTCAGTCCGTGCTCTATTTGTTTGCACTCAGTCTGTGCTATATCTGCACTCGGTCCTTGCTCTACTTGCACTCGCTCCGTGCTCTATATGCTCTCGCTCCGTGCTCCATTTGTTTGCACTCAGTCCGTGCTCTATTTGTTTGCACTCAGTCCGTGCTATATTTGCACTCGGTCCTTGCTCTACTTGCACTCGGTCCGTGCTCTATTTGCACTCGGTCCGTGCTCCATTTATTTGCACTCAGTCCGTGCTATATTTGCACTCGGTCCGTGCTCTATTCGCACTCGATCGGTGCTCTATTCGCACTCGCTCCGTGCTCCATTTGTTAGCACTCAGTCCGTGCTATATTTGCACTCAGTCCGTGCTCTATTTGTTTGCACTCAGTCCGTGCTATATTTGCACTCGGTCCTTGCTCTACTTGCACTCGGTCCGTGCTCTATTTGTTTGCACTCAGTCCTTGCTCTACATGCACTCGGTCCGTGATCTATTTACACTCGGTCCTTGCTCTACTTGCACTCGGTCCGTGATCTATTTGCACTCAGTCCATGCTCCATTTGCACTCAGTCCGTGCTCTATTCGCACTCGGTCCGTGCTCAATGTGCACGGTCCGTTCTGTATTTGCACTCAGTACGGACGCACTTGTAGTGAAAACCTGACTTTATTCCCAGCGACCCCACTACATCCATTAGCATTGGTTGCTCAATCGCCACCAATGCAAATGGATTAAATGTGACCTACTCATTTTTAGGGTTCCGTACCCAAAGGGTGAAACGGGACCCTATTACTAAGACTCCGCTGTCCGTCTGTCCTTCTGTCACCAGGGTGTATCTCATGAACCGTGATAGTTAGACAGTTGAAATTTTCACAGATGATGTATTTCTGTTGCCGCTATAACAACAAATACTTATGAACAGAATAAAATAAATATATAAGGGGGCTCCCATACAACAAACGTGATTTTTTTGCTTGTTTTTACTCGATATTGATAACGGCAACAGGTAGACGTTTGAAATATTCACAGAATATTTAGTTATACAAGGTGTTTGGTACATGGGGTATGAAGCCGGCACCTACCCATGCTAACATAGTCATATAAATACTATGGCGATATCAAAAATATTAAAATGTAAAAAAAAATGAATTCTCCATACAAATATCCAACCATATAAATGTTTTTGTTTATATTTTTGTTATGAGGTTGAATTTTTAAACACTGTTTTCACAATTACTTTCCTTAGCTACTGCACTATAGAAATACAATTGGTTCCGGCTCTAAAAACAGTTTTATCCACTGAATTGAATAAAAAATGATGCACGATTCAAATACGGTGTTGCTCGATCGGTAGGTACCCTCCAACAACCAGTTAATATCATTATAGTATGTATATGACTATACATACTATAATGATATTTACTGGTTTATACCTTCCATTTAATATCACTATAGTATGTATATGACTATGTTAGCATAGGTAGGTGCCGGCTTCATACCCCATTACCAAACACCTTGAATATTCACTTTAAAAATGAACGATTTAATTAAAATAAAAATTTAAGTGAGGCTCCCATAAAACAGACATGATTTTTTTCCGTTTTTTATAGAAAATGGTACGGAACCATTCGTGCGCGAGTCAGACTCGCACTTGGTCGGTTTTTTTAAAAGTGATAAAATTCTAACATGGCTTTCTTATTATTATTAAATAAAAATAAACTGCAGTAAATTATAAAAACAATCATTTATTTCGACATCTATAAAATGTCTTATTTCTATATACACAGATCTATTGATTAGGACCTAATCAGATCAATTTTATATACAAGTAGGTAGATTTACACAATGTGTTGGGTACCGAGGTTGGAGCTTTTAATTCTTTACATTGACTTTAACAATAGGAGGATACGATTTTTACCTTGTTGTACATGGATTTTAACCGATTTTTCCATAGTCGGGTTAGTTTTTTTTAATTTAGGCTTTTTGATTTAATAACGGGTGTAAAAAGTCCTATGACCTTTGTCATCATTAGGACCATTTTTTTCTTCTAGACTACACCTGGGAAATTAATAGTTATGAAGTTATTGAAGGTCAAAGTTAGAATTTTTTTCAAGATTTCTATGAAAACAAATTGAAAACGTTATTTCTTATTTTTTGTCCAAAGAAACATTATCAAAATTTTAAGTATTTCATAGCAAAAAATGGCTTTAAAACGTCAGCGCTCAATGTAACTCGATATCCGGGTCATTCAACTCAGCCGACCGAACGTCGCGCACGTGTCCAAGTTGCTAAGAACCGCGCGACTTGCGCGGTATACATTGCAAGATATTTGCACGGAGTGTTTTTAAAAATCGTTTCCCAGCAATATTTATTTTATATGCTTCTTGTTTTGATGTATAGAATGCTTAGACTACGGCTTAGTCTTAGGACTTTTTACACCTGTACCCGTAGTGTAAGTTTTTTAGTATAAAAAACGCACCGATTGTAGTTGCGTTAAGAGCTCAATTTGTATAGGAAACATGATTCGCGCTTCTCTCCGCTAGGGGCGCTGTTCGAGTTTCCTATACAAATTGAGCTCTTAACGCAACTAAAGTAGTTGCGTTTTTTATACTAAAAAACTTTACACTTCGGGTTCTGTATGAGAAAATAGATTCCCTTTTTCATCTTAATAAAGATACCGCTTACCCTTAAACTCACACGTACAGACAACAGCACGTTGGATTATTACAAACTGTCAAATTTTCCCAATCGATTATGCACTTTATATTGAATAGCTTTAGGTTGAAAATCGTTTGGAGAAATTTGACAGTTTTGTATAGCCCGACGTGCTGTTGACTGTACATAAAATCACTCTCTTAATCTCAAAAGGGGCCAAGCAGAGGTTAAGGCGCTATGCAGACAGAGCAACTTTTTTTTATGTTACGAGATGGCAAACAAGCTTAATCCATCACTTCCAACTTTTCGGAAAATGTGTCGCGAATGGCTGCTTAAACGGCAGTCCCTGGCACCCGATATTATTACGGCCCACCTGATGTTAAGTGGTCACCGCCGCCTATAGACACTTACAATATTAAGTGTAAAATCACTTAACACGGCAAGTGCGTCTGCCATCCTGGGGACTAAGATGATATGCCCGCCATGCCCAGTAATTAGTTTGATCTCTGTCTTGCAGCAACAGGCAATCGTAATTAGCTGTATACTATTAACTGCAACTCTAGTTGTGAGCGACATCAGTTTTCAGTTGCTGCTCGAGCACAGAATCGGTTTAAAATTGACACAACTAGCAACTGCGTCAGAGTCATGCGATGGCGGCAGAGTAGAATAGCATCAGCCATATCCTCCAATGGGTGTCGTAGAAGGAGACAAATGAAACAGCAAAGGGGTATTGATCACCTTATACTCCGTCCACCAATCCGCATTGGGCAAGCGTGGTGGACTACTGCCTAAACCACATTCGATGACAAGGAGAGGCCTTGTCTCCCAGCAGTGGGGCGAATTATAAACACTGTTATGATAAACAGCAAGTATTAAATTTGCACAAGTGATCCATAGTGACATTGGATTTGAATAAGTATATTTAGAATTGCGGCAACGGGAAACTGGGCCTTTTTTTTTGCTGCAAAAGTTGATTATTACTTTAACTAAGTTTATAGTTCCTTCAACCGATGGCATCAAAATTGCTTTCATAAGTGTACAAATTGTACCTAAATGAATAAAGTAATTTTGACTTTGACTTCAACTAAGTTGATAGTTCCTTCAACAAAGTTGATAGTTCCTTCAACTAAGTTGATAGTTCCTTCAACTAAGTTGATAGTTCCCTCAACTAAGTTCATAGTTTCCTCAACTAAGTTGATAGTTCCTTCAACTAAGTTGATAGTTCCTTCAACTAAAATTACTCTGTCTGCTTAGCGCCTTAGGCAACAGTGCATCTAAATAGTGGTAGGTTGCTATCCCCTCGCCTATGTAAAAGGAGATTTACACACATCAGTATCTTTATCAGGTTTTGAGTTGATACAGTAGCTGCATTCTTCTGTGTCGAATATAGACGAGCAGTTCAAACAATATTTGACATTTTCTTCTTGAGCGATGTCTATGGTCGACTTTTTGGGCTCACAAGTGCCGCAAAGCTGAGAGTCCGAGTCAGGGATAAGTTTTTCAGTTTTTTTCTTTCGATTAACGTTTTTGCATTTCTTGAAGAAAGAATTTAGCTGTCCATCGTATTTAGCGCAATCTTCGACGGCTTCTTGCTTCGTCAGTTTTTCGACGTAGCTTGAATATTCTGGAATGTTCTTCAGTTTGTCCGCAAACGATTTCTCTCTCTGGTCATTCTGCACAATTTTGTACACGGTTATGAAGTCTTGTTTATCTATCGCTTTTAAAATATCGCTGTTTGTATTTGGATGATCTATTTTGATGTCTTGTTTAACATTATGAGTGTTATCGTCTTCGTCGCTGATAAACTTGATGTTTGTATCAGATATAGTGTCGATATTTTCTCGTACCGGCGAACTGGATGCGTCAGTTTCAATTGCTTCAGTATTCTCTATCTGCGGCCGTCTTACTAACGGCGGTAAAACCATCGGAATTTGTTTATTGAGATTATCGACTCCTTGCTTTATCTTGTTCTCCATTTCAGTTGTTGCCTCAATGGGTATGTCAATATTTTCGAATTCCATCAATAAGTCTTCATCATCGAAACTTAAATCTGGCAGAGATTCATTGCTTTCCGAGTTATTTTTCTCTTGAACTGCCTTTACAGGACTTACTGTAAGTTTAGGAATATCGTCTTTATGGGTTTCTTTTACGGTGTCTTTTCCAGTGACATTTGGTTTTACAATTTCATTTGAATCTTTCGTTTTGAGGGTTTCATTTTTAACTGGAGGTATAGGAATATCGTCTTTATGGGTTTCTTTTACAGTGTCTTTTTCAGTGACATTTGGTTTTACAATTTCATTTGCATCTTTCGTGTTGAGTGTTTTATTTTTATCTGTAGTTTTAGGAATATCGTCTTTATGGGTTTCTTTTACAGTGTCCTTTTCAGTGACATATGGTTTTACAATTTCATTTGCATCTTTCGTTTTGAGTGTTTTATTTATAACAGTAGTTTTAGGAATATCGTCTTTATGGGTTTCTTTTACAGTGTCTTTTTCAGTGACATCTGGTTTTACAATTTCATTTGCATCTTTCATGTTAAGTGTTTTATTTTTAACTGTAGTTTTAGCAATATCGTCTTTATGGGTTTCTTTTACAGTGCCCTTTTCTGTCACATCTGGTTTTACAATTTCATTTGCATCTTTCGTGTTAAGTGTTTTATTTTTAACTGTAGTTTTAGGAACATCGTCTTTATTGGCTTCTTTTACAGTGTCTTTTTCAGTGACATTTGGTTTTACAATTTCATTTGCATCTTTCGTTTTAAGTGTTTTATTTTTAACTGTCGTTTTAGGAATATCGTCGTTATGGGCTTCTTTTACAGTGTCCTTTTCAGTGACATTTGGTTTTACAATTTCATTTGCATCTTTCGTTATGAGTGTTTTATTTTTAATGTTACCTAATAAATTCTCGAGTTTGCTGCGTTTCTTTAAGAATCTGTCGTCTTTATTGTTTATTTCGATGTCGCCTGTGATGTCTGGTGGTATTTCTTTGACTATTGGAATGTTATTCGTCTCTTGGCATTTATGTTTACGCGCCCGCTTTGGTTTTGTGGGTTCTGCTTCATTTCTTTTGAATATTGCCTCTGAAAATAAAATATTGATTTTTTAGAATAGAATATTAAGCTTACGTGCACGAACGTGCTCGCTGTCGATTATATAGCATATAGGCTTCCTCGATTAATGGACTATCCAACACAAAAAGAAGGAATTGAATAAGTAGTTCCTGAGATTAGCGCGTTAAACCAACTAATTCAACAAACAAACTCTTCAGCTTTGTAATATAGACAAAAAAAAATGAAAAGGTTGACTGAGTTGGGTGTTAAAGAAGTTGAGATTAGAGAAAAAAGCTCCTCAGAGCACTCGCCGTGGTACAGACGGTAGAACGCGCTCAGTGACGCAACTTCAGGCGAAATTGGAGGCTCAAGATTGTTGGCCACATCGCTAATGATGCTGGGATTAGGGATAAAAGCTCAGTTACAATGAACCTACGTTCAATATACTCGTCACCGCCCGGTGACGAGTATATTGAACGTAGGTTCATGGGTCCTCACACCACACGGAGCTGGGACACGCCAATATCTCCAATAATCTCAGTTACAATGAACCTACCTTCAATATACTCGTCACCGGACGGGTCCTTCAACCACACGGGGCTGGGACACGTCAGTATCTGCATAAAGCTCAGTTACAATGAACCAACCTTCAATATACTCGTTACCATAAACCTACCTTCAATATACTCGTCCCCGGGCGGGTCCTCCCACCACACGGGGCTGGGACACGTCAATATCTCCATAAAGTCTTCATCATCCAACCCGTCCGTCTCTTCCACCAGCCGCACCACCTCTTCCATACTGAGCTCAGCGAAAACAGGGCTTAGTGGCCGGTGTTTAGGTCGGTAATCCTGTGGCAGATCTTGGTAATCCTGGCTGGCTGTTGGAGAATTTTTACCTGGAAATCGCATTTGTGGGTTTTTTTTTTTATACATTGTTAAGTTTGAAATGAAATGTTGGCAATAACTTGGGTGCAAGCTAAAGTCGACTTTAAGACCGCTTGTACTCGCTGATAAAAGTCACCGAACCTATGCAAATGTGAAAAATTACATGTTATCACTTATTGTCTCCTTAAGGTCACAAGCCTTTTTTATAAATACTATTTTTGTTTCGTGAGCGCGGGTGAACCATGACTATAGTCTAGATCAGGGTTGTCAAACTGATTTATCTAAAGGGCCATTTATAGTATTTAAGGTGAGGTAAGCGGGCCAGACTCAAAATTAAAAACAAAAATGCATACTGAATTGTTAAAATATTTATTTAGTTTAGCTTGATTGGAAGGTACCTAGTGATAAATTTTTGTATAAAATTATTAAAGATAAATTAAAAATTATCCTAACCTTCGGAAACCTGACAACTTATGTTTAAAAAAAATAATACCGGGAAACCATGGCGTATGGATGTCGATCTTGGTTTCAATAATTCAAAATTGCTTCGGAGTGGATTTTGTGCAGTGAAAGTGATGTCATTTTGTTGCATAGGCATCCGTGTTGACGATCAGAATTATTATAAATCCTTTATTGCACACATAAAATGGTTATAAAATATACAAAGAAAGACGTGTACAAAGGTGAGCTTATCTCTAAAAGAGATCTCTTCCAGCCAACCCTAGCATTAGTGAGTAAATTAACAAGCGGGATATAGTGTACAAGTAAATGATTACACAAAAGCATATAACTTATCTAATTTAAAGATACATAAACATACAAATATAAATCTCATACATACATATACATACATTTAGACAACGCATACCTACATACATACAATACATTATCTACATACATATATAAAAAAAATATATACTATACTTATGACAATTTTGAGAGGTAGTGCTCTTTCAACTTATGTTTGAAAGAATTGATCGATGGACTCTCTCTTAGCTCCACTGGAAGTTTATTCCACAACTGGATAGCAGTCACAGTGAATGATCTGGCAAAAAATTTTGATTTGGAAGCAGGTCGGAGTAAGGTTTTGGTAACACAAGCACGCTTGGGCCGAGAATTGGACGGAATGAGGTTAAAACGGGAACGCAAGTAATCTGGATGGTGAGGATTGTGAAGGATTTTGTAAAGTAGGGTGAGGATGTGCATATTTCTGCGAAGTCGGATAGGGAGCCACAATAACTTTGCACGAAATTCAGAAACACGGTCATATTTCCGCAAACCAAAAATAAAACGAATTGCCAGATTTTGAAGGCGTTCCAGCTTGTTAAGTAGCTCCTCTGTTGCATCTAAGTAACAGACGTCTGCATAGTCGAGAATTGGGAGTAGGAGAGCTTGAGCAAGCATAACTTTAGTTTTAAACGGTAGAAAGTATTGCAGCCGCTTGAGAGAGTGATAAGTGAAGTGCATACGACGACTCACTTCATTGATATGAGCAGACCATGATAACGTACTATCAATGATGAGACCTAGATCTTTAGTCTTTTCGGAAAAAGGTATTACAGTTTCATTATATACAACCCTTGTGATGCTGTTCTTGTCAACTTTGTTATGCATCCTGTTGCTAGTTATAATTATAGCCTGTGACTTGCAAGGGTTAACCAGCAGCCCATAAGATTCAGCCCAAGATAGCACAGCAAGTAAGTCTTCATTGATTTTGTCTATAGCTGAATTGATGTTATTAAAATCGCAATGCCTGTAAATCTGAAGATCATCTGCATACAAGTGGTAGGGAGGAGACATGACTTTAGTGAGTTCATTAATAAAAACTGAAAAAAGAAGAGGGGAAAGTACACCGCCTTGCGGTACGCCTGCAGTAAGGTGACACCAGTTTGATGTAGAATCGTCACACTTGATACATTGCTGACGTCCGCGAAGATAGTCAGAGAACCAAGCAATCACAGAGTCTGACATGTTATTTGAGCGAAGGATGGATAAAAGGACATCAAAATCAACCGAGTTAAAAGCGTTACTGAAATCGAGCAGAACAACAACTGTTGCCAGCCTGTTGTCTAATGCTTGTCGGGTGTCTTCAGTAACGTTCAACAAGGCTGTAACTGTGCTGTGATGGGGACGAAAACCGGATTGAAAACGACTAATAAGATTGTTTCGGAATAGGTAAGTGGAAAGTTGTAGATGGACAGCGCTTTCTAGGACCTTCGATAGAAATGGGAGTATGGATATTGGACGAAAATGGGAGAAAGTTGTAGGATTTGACGATTTCGGGAGGGGAAGGACGTGGGCTAGCTTCCACTCACTTGGAAATACGTTAGTTGTCAGTGAGAAATTCAAGATGTGTGTTATAATGACACTAACGTCTTCCAAAATGGGAACCAGCATGTCACGACTAATGCCGTCGCTACCCACAGCCTTGGATTTGATTGAAAGGATGCTCGTTTTAACTTCATCCTCCGTGATGTCGCGAAATGAGAGGGAGTCACAGTTAGGTGGGGTACTGTTGCTGAGAAGAGTGAGTGTCTTATCTTTGACAGTGTTGTTTAAGATGACTGGAGGTTGACAAAAATGCTTGTTCAGGTCATTCAAGTTGGGTAGGGTACTATTGTTTTCAGGATTGTCACCCACACCTAGCGATCTCAAAAATGTCCAAATTTGTTTCGGAGAAATATTTTCCAATGATTTATGAATGTAACGGCGTTTGGCATCCCTACACAACCTGTTGCAGAGATTTCTAAGTTTTTTATATATTTGCAAGTTATCATTGCTCGGGGTTTTCTTGAGGTTTGATTTGGCTTTGTCTCTGCGCTGCATGGTTTTCTTTATAACTGGAGTAAGCCACGGAGCTGGTAGATGCTTGACCCGTACAGGCCTCATTGGAGCATGGGCATCGAATAAATTAAGTAAAAGCCTGTTAAATAATGCCACTTTTTCATCTACGGTGTAGACACTCAATATTATAGACCAATCTATTTTGTTAAAATCCTCTCTCAAGCGATCAACATTGATGCCCCTAAAGTTACGCTGAAAAATGACTTTCGATTTTTGTTTGGGAGGGCGCACTTTATATGACAGATACAAAAGGTCGTGATAAGAAAACGGTGCTGTCAGTTGACCGTGACAAGAAACTAAATTAGGTTTTGAGATAATTTGTAAATCTAGAAGAGAGGGTTGGCAATTAGGAGAACAGTGAGTAGGTAAGAGGGGTAACAAGTCAAAGTTTACAGAAGAGATGATAGATTTTAAGCGGGTAGACCTAAAGTTGTGCTTTAATAAACACGTATTCAGGTCTCCCATGAGAACGACGTGGTTATAGGTAGAACTTAAATGTTCAAGAGTGGTCTCAAAAGAATCAAAATAATTAACTTTATCATTAGGGCTATAAACTACACCGACAAGAACTTTTGTGTGATGCGTCTCAACCTCCAGAAAAAGATGCTCAAGAGAACCAGAGTACTCATTGGGTGATTTTCCAACAATATTGCACCGAATATTTTCCCGAATGTATGCACACACACCACCTGCCCCAGCACCAATCCTGTCATTTCGGTATAGTTTATAGCCCTGAAGAGAGCAAATTGAAGAGGGTAAAGAAGGCTTAAGCCAGGATTCGGATATTAAAATTCCGTCAACTATGCCACTGCTAAAAGATGCAATTAAATCAGAAATGTGCGCTAAGACACTTTGAGCGTTAATATGCACTAGGTTAAGGAAAGAGGATTTACCATGAAACGCCGCTTGAAGTTTTAGATCCAGTGAGAGTGCATCGGTATCAGAAGTCGAAGATATGTCACTACATGCACTTTCAAATTCATCAGATGAGCTATCTGTGAAGTAAGAATTATTAATAATAGACATAAATATAAATATATATAAAAATAAGTATATATAAAAATAAGTATATACCTAGCCACTAATAATAATATAAACAATAAACAAATTAACAGTTTTACTTAATAACCACCGGCGAGAGTTGGCTGTACATTTACAAATACTTAAATACAATTTAAAAAAATAGTTTATCTGTATACCACACAACGCCTTTGTCGGCTTACAATTAATAATATAAAAATAACTAAAAGTGGTACCAGAAATAACTTAAAAACTCTAAGATATAAATCAAAGACTTGGCTGTATGGACTAGATCACTTTGCCTTCCCTTAGGGACAATTAAAACATAAACATTGACACTCCAGTGACAGGAAAACAAATTAGAAAATAAAAATTACGGCAGCGAGATAAAAAACAACATAAGATTTTTGTGAAATACCTTAAAATAGAATGTGTTGGCTTATTACAAATTACTCATATAGGCAATCGGTAAAGTAAGGAATGACGAAGCCAATATACAAAACGCCATCATTCGACCGACAACGAGGGAAACTGCAGCTGAAGTTTCTGTAACTCTGACATTGAAGTGATCTTCTTCCTTGTTTTGTCGGGAAGTAGAATAATGATAACGCCTTCCGATGACCAACAGCTCCTCATGCCGAAATGCTTACGAGCGGCGGCGAAAACAGCTTGTCTTGACTTGGTCAAAAACTCAGATATAGCAATTTTAGTTCCTTTGAGCGAGGTCTTTGCACTCCAGATAGCAGAGCGAGCCTTCATGGTGGTGAATCGAACTAAAACTGGGCGCATCTTATCCCTCTTGATACCGAGTCTGTGGCACACTTCTATACTTTCGAGCTGGATGTTGGAAAGCTTCATATGGTTGTTAAAGACGCCCAGAACCTTGGCCTCGGTATTTTCGTGCTGCTCTTCCACTAAACCATGTACAAGCAGTACTTTCCTTCTGGTGTAATTTTCAAGGTGATCAATGCCATTATTGAGAAGTTCCAATTGTGACTTTAACGTTTGAACAGCCTTCAAAACAAATGTCTTGAACTGTAGGTACTCCGCTGATAATGCCTTAACTGTCTGAATCTGGGCTAATGATGTTGTTGAAGAAGACTGCTGCTGTAAAGCTGCTTCAAACACCTCCATTCTAGCACCAAATTGCGCAGCCAAATCCTGCAGATTTTCGGTAATTTGTGTAGGATCCATAGCGTAGATACAAGATGTTGTGCAGTTGGTGACAAAATTGTGTTTTTGTGAAATTGTGATGAAAATTTATATCACCAACACTCTCCGGTGGGTACACTAGCACATTGATATAATTTAACGAATTAGAATTTATTAAAAGATATTAAAATTAATTAAAAATTACAGAGCAAAATTTTTTCTGAAAGAATTGAGAATTTTAAAGTGGGATTTCCACCTCATCAGTCACTATCATAAGGTCTGTACCATGCATTTCTGGCCAAGCACTCCCTAGATGCATTAAAATGTGCGACACCCACATTTTTTTGCAAAAATCAAGAAAGAAGATATAAAACTGAAGACTTGGCTGTATGGGCTAAATCCCTTTGCCGTTCCGTAATAGGGAAAATTTAAGAAAAAAAAATGCAATTATTCTCACTGGATAGATTGTGGTGGGGCGGCGGGTCGCATTGATAAGGCCTGGGGCCTGCGGGCCGTATCTTTGACATTACTGGTCTAGATAATTTAGACATGCACATTTTCTTTAACAATCTCCAAATATATCCCACTTCATTGCCTACCAGTGTTCCTGAGATAAAAATAATATACTGTACTGTAAAATGTAGCAGCTTTCCTATCAAGACAGAAAAAATATAGTAGTTTCCATTCTACTGACCTTCCAAATAAAATCCTCTCCGTGGAGTCCCCAACTTCCTCTTATTCAATTTCACAACGGTCGTTGACTCATACTTTGGTCGGAGGAACACTCTAGTCTCTTCAAACTTCCGTCTCAACTTATGCGGATAGTACTCAGTATGCTCATCATTCCCACTAACTTGCAAAACCTTTTTAGCATTCGGTGAAGCTTTCTTAATTCTCTTCTTCGTTTTTATTGTTTTATTCGGTGGCGATTTCAGTAAATCTGTTATCTTTGTCATACTTCGGTCTTTTTCACGGAGTTGCATCTTTTGTTGGGCTGACTTGAAACGAGTTACTATCATTTCTTTCGGTGCTATCCGGGGGTCTGGGTTTGACATTGTCACTCTGAAAATTGCATATTTAGTTTTTAGAATACATACATACAATTTCACTCATAATCTAAAGGGTGACTCCAAATAGTGATATATTGCCAGTCTGTCACTTAAATAAAACAGGCATCACTCCCAAAACAAGCAACACTAAGTAACATTTACAAGTTATTAACTTTTAGTCAAAAAACCCACAACCAGGACACCATAAATCATCAGAGCAGTCGAGGTTTTAAAAATAATACAGTTAAAATTAGAAAATACTATCTTATAATAATGGACCATGGACAGGAGAGAGCAAGGCTAATTGGTCAAGAATCCTCACAGAATGGCAACCTACAGATGGAAAAAGAAAGCGAGGAGACAGGTTAAAACAGAGATTATCAAACTTATTTCTTCTACCGCCCCCTTTGAAAATCAATTCTTTTTCAGCGCCCCCAATTTTTTATACACTCCTAAGACTTAAAAACCACAATTTCATTACTTTAATTACACAAACACGAACAAACTCGTTTATTTAACAAAACTTGTTACAACTAGATTGCGTACGGCGTACGGGCTACGAAATCTATGGTAAGTATTTTTAGTATTTATACCATCATACAAGGCAGAAATACGCTAATTATTTGATATTTAGTAGTAGGTAGGTTAATATTAGTAAATTAAAATACATAAAAACGCCCCCCTAAGCTACGACAACGCCCCCTATTTTTTTCTGGGTCCCTTAACGCCCCCCTCTAGGTCTCCAACGCCCACAGGGGGGCGTTGTCGCCCACTTTGAGAAAGACTGGGTTAAAAGATGGGAGTGTGATCTAACAAAAGCAGCAGGTGCCTTATGGCCAACAATGGCAATGGATAGGGAGAAGTGGAGGAAGCTGGAAGGGGCTTATGTGTCACAAAACACTCTGGTAACTTAAAGAAAGGAAGAAAAAAAATAGCATTTAACAGCAATAAAAGCTTATTAATAACTATCTATCTCAAACTTACTATCATTAAGAACTTGTGTTATGGATACTAAGATAAATCAGACAAATAGATACATAGTATTTTATAAACATATAAACAACCTTGACTCGTGAACAATTGTTTGTGTTCATCACACAAACATTTGCCACTACCAGGACTCGAACCTGGACCGCTCAATGTGTAGGCAGCATTACTGACCAAAAGATTTATTGAAAAAGTATTTTAAAGCTTTATCAAAGAGTTTACACAGGTACTGTGATTAAATCAATTCAAACATCAACATCTACATTATTCAGAAACAAGCAAGCATAGAATCAGCTCAGGATGGATGGAATAGAACAGGTTACGGGAACCATATGCGACCACAGGATTCCCCATTAATTAAAGGGGGAAAATATGCCAAGACTGCAATAAGAGCTGTTGCTTGTATGGATCAGAAAGTTGGGAGGTAAACCGGATGGATGAGAAGCGGTTGCATGTGACTGAGTTGCATATGCTAAGATACAAATACAAATAATTTATTAACAGTAATTTGTTACAGAGTGGTACAGTAGAGTGATACTTAAACTATAACGAATAGCTGAGACACAAAGTAACAATACAGAATACTCAACCCGTGGGTCCCACACTAGGAGAGTCCTGTATAGTGGGCACCCACTGAAAGTTAACAATTAAGCGGCAGATTAGGTAAAATAAATTTGTGTGTGGTGTGTGTGTGTGTGTTTGTGGGTGAATGTATGAAAGAGTGAATGTGTGTAAGAACTCACGACAAGTTACAAAGAGTAGGTAAATCACGTCACGTCAAGCTTCAAACTAAGTTCATTATTATTAGTATACTTTTTTTTATTTTACTTTATATTCTTTAAAAGGTTTTCAGTTTGGATGTGTGGAGTAGACAAGAATGGACAAGGTGAAGAAGTATATTAGACGCAGTCTGAAAGTAGCATCAGTGGCAGAAAAATTTAGAGGTAAATGGCTAGCACGGTATGGGCATGTAAGGAGAAGCGATGACAATCATGTGATAAAGAAGATGATGAACTATGAATGTGGACGAGATTAGAGGGAGACGAAGACTGAAAAAAGATGGATTTGAGAGAAATGATATGGAAAAGAAAGCAGTTAATGCTAAGATGACGACTGACAGGGATGTACACAAGAGAAAAACATATTACACCGACAAAAGTAAATAAATAATTCAGTAAATTATGAAATCGCATTGCCGTATAATAAATAAAAATATTACTTATAGAAACTTCACTAACTAAAAACATAATTTAGATTAAGTTTATAAAAACTAAAAAAAAATTTTTGTTTTTTATTTAATTTGTTTTCCTCACACAAACATTTACTCTTACCAGGAATCGAACCCAGACCACTTGATGTGTAAACTGCGATATTTACCACTCCACCGTTCAAATCAATCCTCACAGCGAATAGCGGTAAGTGTGGATGACTTAGGGAAAAAACTAATGTGGTGTATTTTAAAATCTACAAAGATATAACCACACTCATAATTCCAAAAGGAGTTGATCAGAGCCTTGTGCAATATTTGCCTACACATAACGCCACATCTGGCATTATGGGTCATACAATGCCTACAAATAGTGACAGGTTGTCAGCCTTTCACCAATATTAAAGGGGACCAAACCAAACCCAAAAACTAATAATCCTTCAGTAAACACTTTTAAAAATCTGGTTGAAAAGGACTATTTGTTGCTAAGATTATATGTTCATGATTATATATTTATAGGTATGTTCTAAGTATATATTTTAGTTGATATGTATTTATATATTTAGATATATATACATATTATAGTATATATTTGTTATATTTAGTTTATATATCATATATATGTATTATAGTATGTAGCAATTGCATGTATTTGTCTTAATAAATATTTATTAAGTTAGACATCGCCATCTTCCCTCGAACGCTTTAGTTCTAAATCCTGTCTATCTTAAGGTTGCCTGGAAGAGATCGCCTTTAGCGATAAGGTCGTTACAATCTTTGTATTTTTGATTTGGTCGATGTACAATAAAGATATATTCTACTCTATTCTAAACAAACAAACAAAAGCCAGCAACCAGGACAGATCTTACACTCAAAATCATCTCAGCTCTCCGGGTAGATAATATTTAGTTGACATAAAGCCGCATCTGGCAGTATAGACCTTATAGGTAGCCTTTAACCTAAATAAAAGGGACATCCAACCCAAATTTAACAATCCCAATTACGTAAACCAACAAGTCAGACAGATATTAACTTATCATCTCAGCAATATATTCAAATCTAGAGTTCTAATAATATGCATTGTTTCTACAACACCTGTTCACCATAATAAACACATCTGGAGATAATCTGAAGATAAATTTTCTGTCTATTCAAAAAGTTATGAAATGCAAGCAGCCTTGAGGAGGTTTGACTAGTCACATTTATTCTTTTCAAAATGAAATTGCTAAAATTGTAAAATATAAACTAACAAATAAGGTGTTATTGCTAAGGAAAGAAGAAAGATCTTCTATTAATATATTCTTTTAAAAAAAAAAAGCTGAAAAGAAATTACATTCAATAATGTTAATATTGTAAATGATTTTGTATAATAAGTAGTGCAAAGTCATAACAACAACCTAAATTATTATATTTTTGTTTAATATCCACTTGATAAATATTTAGCTATGCCAGCATTGCTGTTTAGTCACATTTTAATGTTATTTCAAGTTTATTCTAACTATTATAGAAGAAAAGGTAGGATACTTGATTTCCAATTAATTAGCTAATAAATATGTACCTAAAAGGAATTATTTGACTCTTACCTCAACTAAATAATATTTGCTAATAAAGTAATAAATTAATTTACAAATCATACATGATTAAATTTTTCGTATTTAAAACATAAGGTGAATGACCTTAACGGGAATATAAAAAAAAAGTAAAAGATCAACTATTTGTAGAAAAAGTAAGTAGGTACCTACCTAATGTTAATAGAAAATAAACCTTTATTTTTTTATTCAAACCGCTTTACTTGACTCGCTACCGCAGCGTGGTAAAAAAAAACCAGGTAGGTAGGCAGATAGCTACATGTTAAGATCGTTGTATGATTCGATATGGATTCGTTAAATAACAAAAGCAAAGATATTTTTAAGCCTTTAATTATATAATTAACTATTCTGTTACACGGGTTTTAGCCTTAGAAAAACATCAAGAATTACGTTCGTAAGCATTCGCTAAGCTAACAAGGACAATCAGGCGTACAATCTCTGCCTTCAGTCGAAAGAAGAATACGTAATTATGAAGATACTTACACGAATAACAGCTGCTTTTATTGTGAAATAACGAGGATAATTCCACTTCCCTTTTTCCATCAAAACACTCGCTCAATACTCTTTTCTAATTATCAAAATCACAAAAATTAACCGAACGGTCACAAATTGGACCATGAAAACCTTACCAATGTAAAGCTGCGACACATGTAACGAAATTGTCGTCAAAATCGTGTTACTTAGAACTTTGTCACTCTAAGCATTTTGTGAACATTCTGAATGAATGTTAGTAAATTTTGTATCTTGTTTTACTTAATGTATGTTTTCACATGTAAATAAACCATGTTAAGAATAAAATTTCAATTGATTATTGCATTTTAAATGATTTTTGAATTACGACATTTTACAATGTGTGGCAGCTTTACATACTTTTTTATTGACTATTCTCGGTACGCATCGCATGAATGATGGTTTATTGCATCGTTTTCTTTTACTTTTGAATGGCTACCTATCATTATTTCTTACTGGCATGAGTAATTTAAGGCTCGGATTAGAATAAAAACTCGATAAAATAATATTGTGGACAATATAACCTACATTGTGGGTTATTGACTCAGATCACAGTTTTTGAATGAATATCTTCTGTAATATTAAAGGGTGTAGTAATATTTTTTTCTAATAAAATTCAAGTTAAGTAGATCAAAAATAGTTTTGACTTATTTATGTGGTCTTTGCTTTCGAAAATGCTAAAGGTAACAGAATACAGTCATCGGCATGGACTCTTCTTTGATAAGATGTCACAATAATCCTAATAATTAATAGCACGTGCTAGCTAGATGATACCTTTTCTTGAAAATGATAGTGTTTTGATCATGTTTTGATTAAGTATGTATGTATGGTATGCAATGTTGTCTGTCAGTTCGGTAACCTGTGCGTAGGTAGGCGTTCTTTTTTTTCAAATCTTGCTGTACGCAGCTAAAGGCGCCTCCAGACCCTCCTATCTTATCCTAATATCGGATGAAGTTAGATAATGTGTTTGACTGAAGTCTTAACTTTTAAGGCGGGTCCAGTAGGCCCATTCGCTAACTTTTTTTGACAGTTGAAAGTGATAATCACCGAGTGAATTACACTTCCATTGCCGTTTTAAACAACACGCTATTATGGCACTTGTCGTGTAAACACAGCAATGGATATGTATTCTATTGTATTCATAATTAAGGGCGTCGCGTCGCATTAAACGTACGCATTTTGCCAATGTCAAGTGAAAATGTAACTAAAGTAATAAAAATTGTACGGTTGATTTGGGTTAAAAATGGAGTCTCTCAACACGTGTTTTTACAACGAACTCGGGAGAAACTCCAATGGATATGTAATTCACTAGAATTAACTCGGTGATCATCCAAGTAAGCTCCTTGGTGATCATCACTTTCATCTGTCAAAAAAAGTTAGCGAATAGCCCCCCAGATATGATCATTTGCCCGATCCGATCACCGTGTCCGTATCAGCATATCACTGTATCAAGTTGTGGACGCCTCGATTTGCTCTGTATCCGTATCTTCACAATAGTTATGATCTCGTATCATATTGCCCAGTTCTGTGTAAGATCTCGATCAAACATGTCGTCACCGTTGCTTGAAGTGTATGAGAATATAGCAATTTTGTGTGCCTGTTTTATTGTCATTCACAATATTCTTTAAAAAGGTCAAAAGAGACGGTGGTGGCAAACGGATTTATTCAGAAACAGAAACAGGCTTTTAGGAAGAGCTCTGAGGCTTTAGACAACATGCATTTCGACTATCGCTCTCGCTATCGCTAAGTAAAAAAATGTATGGGATTGACATAAGCAATCGAAAAGTGATCGATTGCTTATGTCAATCCCATACATTTTTTTACTTAGCGATAGCGAGAGCGATTGTCGAAATGCATGTTGTCTAAAGCCTCTGATGAGCTAAATACATAAATTTCACCCGTCACCTAATGACTTCGAATATTTGCAACCGTAACTGAGCGTGCAACGCGAGTGAGTGATGAACGCGTCCAGACTGACCGACGCCTGTATCTGTTTCAGATATGATGATCGGCCAAAAACCGAGACGACATGGGACGGGCGGTATCATAACGGCATATCGAGATCGCGTATCATGATACGCGTATCATCATCCATCCACATATGCGATCATGATACACGGCGACGATACGGATACGCTGATCGGATTGAGCAAATGATACATCTGGATCCGCCTTTACGTAATCGAAAGTCTGACCGTCCTTTACTAAGATCGGATCCTAAATCGGACGACATGTAGAGTTGTCACACACATAACTTCACACTTATTAGCGCAAAAGTGTACATACAACACAAGTAGTTATTTGATATTGCTACTTTTTGCAGCTTAGACAATGTATGTAGGAGTCATGACAAACATGAGACAAGTCTACCTACACTGCGTCAGTGCTGCTCTAAATCTGATTTTAGGAATCACTGGTCTGAAAGTGTACAGATAATTCGTCCGATTTAAGATTTCTGACAAATCTGAGGCTTTAGACAACATGCATTTCGACAATCGCTCTCGCTATCGCTAAGTAAAAAAATGTATGGGATTGACATAAGCAATCGAAAAGTGATCGATTGCTTATGTCAATCTCATACATTTTTTTACTTAGCGATAGCGAGAGCGATTGTCGAAATGCATGTTGTCTAAAGCCTCTGATAGGATAGGAACGTCTAGCAGTGGTTTTAATAATTCCATGGGTTTTAATGCCTTTTTTTCAAAATTTTCGGTACAAAAAAATTACTTAAATAATACTGCTATTTTTCGATTCGGTATCGCCAGGTATCGCATTGACTATTTATTTTATCACATGCTCTTTAGCTTAGCAGCGTACTCACTTAGGAAGTAGCACGTAACGTAGCAGATATTGTATCAGTGCTTTGAGTACGCTGCTCCGAGCACCACAGAGGGCCTAGACAACATGCATTTCGACACTCGCTCTCGCTATCGCTAAATCAAAAAATGTATGTGATTGACAAGTGACTTTTCGATTGCTTATGTTAATCCCATACATTTTTTGACATAGCGATAGCGAGAGCGGTGTCGAAATGCATATTGTCTAGGCCCTCAGACTAGTTTGAGATACGCGAGCCAGTGCTCACTGCTCGTGGGAGGAGCGCAGTCAGCTGATGAGCTCGCATCGCACCGATCCTATTCGCTAACTTTTTTTGACAGTTGAAAATGATGATTCCATTGCTGTTTTTACACGAGTGCCATAATAGCGGGAGTTTCTCCTGAGTTCTTGTTGCAAGAACACGTGTTGAGAGACTCCATTTTAACCTCAATCTACCGTACAATTGTCGGTTACTTTTATAAAATTTTCACTTGATACTGGCGCAATGCGTTATCTTTATGTGTCGCGATTGCCATTCGAATAAAAAAGAAGAAGCCATAATAGCGTGTTGTGTGTAACAGCAATGGATATGTAATTCACTGTGATCATCACTTTCATCTATCAAAAAAAGTTAGCGAATAGGCCTAACTGGCGGGTGGCGGTCTTTGCGCGAGCACAGAGGGGCTCACAGGTAACTAGTTGTACTTCCCCCTCTTCTGAGGGGGCGGCTGCTTCTGAGGGCCTAGACAACATGCATTTCGACAATCGTTCTCGCTATCGCTATATAAAAAAAATATGGAATTGACATAAGCAATCGAAAAGTGACGTCATCAAAATAATCGAATCGAAAATTGCTAGCCAAATGACATTTTTCGTTTCTATTGAAACGAAACGCTAGCAATAGAAGGCGTTGCTTGCGCTCGCTAACTTCCCATACAAGGCGTAGCCAACATGCAGCTTTGAGACTCGAAACTTGTTGAAAACTGAAGACATGGCTGTATGGGCTAGATCCCTTTGGAGCATTAGAAGGGAGGATCAAGGGAGAATTGAAGAAAAAACCAAGGGTGTTTGGCGGGAAATCATGGCGTTTGGATGTCGATCTTTATTTCGATAATTCAAAATTGCTTCGGAGTGGATTTTGTGCAGTGAAAGTGGTGTCGTTTTGTTGCATAAGCATCCGTGTTGACGAACAGTTATAAGGAATCATTGAAATAAAGGTTTTGTGTATGTGGCGTTGAGAATTGTATAGTGGTTGGAAATCCCACTATACAATTCTCATCAGTCACCATCATGAGGTCTGTACCATGCATTTCTCCCCAAGCACTGCCTAGATGCATTAAAATGTGTGGCACCCACATTTTAATGCAAAAATCAAGAAAGAAGATGAAACTGAAGACTTGGCTGTATGGACTAGATCCCTTTGCCGTCCCGTAACAGGGAAAATTTTACCAAAAAAAAAAAAAGAAAAAACCAAAGGAGTTTGGCGGGAAAGAATGGCGGCACCGCGGCAGTATTAGGATTTTTGTCGATGATTCAAAGTGAAAACTCTGAAACAATTTTGAAAGTTTTGAAGCACAAGCATCTGTATTGACGATCAGTTATTATGAGGAATCATTGAACTTAAAGTTTTGTGTATGAAGCACCAACATCGCACACGGTGCGTCGACCGCACTGGCGAATTTTGATTGCGTGTATCCTACTAGAGCCGCGCGGCCTGGCCTCGCGAGGCTTATTTGTTATGTAGTTTTAAGCAGCGTCCCCACTAGAGCCGAGCGGCTTTTTGTGGCCGCGCGGCCCGGCCTCGCGAGGCCGTTTTGTCATATTATTTTAGGCCTCGCTCACGTACACACTCACGAGGCTTGGCCGCGCGGCCCTAGTGAGGACGCTGCTTAGGAGCAAACGTGTATCGGACGCGGCGCAGGTCGGCTGCCACCCGCGCCGCGTCGGGAGTACTAACGTCAACACGAAGTGTCAGCAATAGGTAAACTAAGGTCAGAAAGCATTGCCGATAAACCGCGCCACACCGCGTCGCTTGTTCCCAACGAGTCACACTGTAACCTGTAACACTGTGACTCGTTGGGACAACTTTGTAAAATAATTCCCAACCAGTCACACTGTAACACGTTGGGACATCTTCCAACCTGAAGTACCAGGCTACCATGACTATGCAGGAGATGTTTAGCATACTATTTAATCATAAACATAATTGGGTTAAATAATCTTTTATAACAATAAGTAACCTCTTAGATGAATTGTCCCAACGTGTTACAGTGTGACTGGTTGGGAATTATTTTACAAAGTTCTCCCAACGAGTCACAGTGTTACAGGTTACAGTGTGACTCGTTGGGAACAAGCGTATTTTTACTGATGTTACTATTTTTTGTTGCAAATGTTGAGCACTTTAGTAATAGGGCTTCAGATTTGTGTTTAATATTTAACTTTAAGTACTTTTTGTGTGTATCTTAGTTTGTTGCCTGTAATTGTGCCTTTACTAAAAATAAAAACTGTTATCGATCATTGCAGCTCGCAACTAGTGTTGCTATGTCCGCGAAGTTTCTTTAAGTTACCTATATATAGCTACTTGCGAGAATGCGAGCACTATAGAGCATTATAAAATATGTTCGATGAATTTACTGTTTTTACCTATTCTGAACTCCTGCGACCGGTATAACCCACAGAATTGGCGGGACATACGCAGACTTACAGGTAAAAAAAAAATCAAAGTACTTCTCATAATGCTGACTTATTTCACATAAAACAAATACAGTTATTGTAAAATTCATGCTGTTTCAGATTTCTTGCTATAGAGTTAAAAAATACACAACATACTGTGCACAGTGTTCGATTAAAAATGTATACCTACTTACTACGGTGGTGCGTATCAGTTGTTATAACTTCATTTGATGTAGGTCATTGAACTTCAATAACGTTCATATATTATAACAACACAATATAATTTCGTTCATCATAATCATAAGCTTTACATAATACAGGATATCTTTTTAATCATTGCACAAATTTTTGGAATTCGTTCTGAGGGCCTAGACTAGACAACATGCTTTTCGATTTTCAACACTCGCTCTGGCTATCGCTAAATCAAAAAAATGTATGGGATTGACATAAGCAATCGAAAAGTTTACTAGGTGGTAGACCCATATGTAGGGTCGTTTGGGTAGGTACAGTCAGCTTCATAAATATCTGAGTGTCAAGACTGATCAAAATTATCTAACAGACAAAAATTCAATATTATATGCGCTGCTAGTGTATTTTATTGTTGTAACCATCCTGAGTAGTCAATATTATCTGAACAACATAATTCCAATATTATGTAATGTGTTTAGATGAGCAATAATATATTCGCGAATAACTATTCAATGGTATCTAAGCACTGAAAGTTATCAAAAATATCTTGGTAGCAAAGAAAAGTAAACGCTAATCTGGGGTATTACGGTCCATATACTCCCTTCCTGTAAACAAAGGTAAACTAAGAGCTGTCATATGACAAATGCAGGGGCTCTAAAACTAAGGTATTCATTTTACCGAATGCTACAAATCATTATATTTATTAATATAAATTAATTGCTAAAATGCTGAAATTAAAATATCAATTAATGAAAAGAAAACATTTACAGATTTAAATGCAATTTTCTATTGCAACTTAGATATGTTTTTGGATAAAAGGCTGCATATTTGATCGAATTTAGTATGTCATGGGTCATGAATAAATGATCATCAACAGCTCATATAATGTTTCCACCGAGGGTCTCGAGCCTACCCTACATTAGGGGCGATTAGACCTTATTCAACCACGCTGCCCAAGTGCGGGTTGGTTGTTTGCGTTCCCGTTGAGGGTCCACATTGGAATTTTAAGCTTTTGAATGAGTCAGCCTGTAGTAAAAGTACTGAAACAATTGTAAATTCAACCTTTCATTTGTAAAAGAAGACACTCAACTTTATAATCGGTTGAAGGTGGTCCCTCAAATGTGACTGACAGGTATCCATATCTTATAATCAGGGTATTTCAAATATTATGGTGGTTCCCACTTAATATGAACTTATGGCGTTCGATCTAGAGACCACCACCTTCTGCATGCTACTTCTTTTTATTCAATGAACAGGAAGGTGTGATTATTTAATATTATTATTTTTACTTATGTTTTACTAAGAGTAGTCATTTATAGAAGTTGTAAATTTTACCTAGATTATAAGATATGGATACCTCTCAGTCACGATTAAGGGACCACCTTTAACCCATTATAACTTTTGAGCATCTTCTTTTACAAATGAAAAATTTACAATTGTTTGAGAACTTTTACTATAGGCTTAGTTTATTTTATTATTCAATCATCAATGCAATTAAATACTACATACATTTTTTCATCTTCTTTTAGCATATATTGCTCACAATAATGCAATCATCTGCTATGACACTGCTGAGTATCTCAATTAATATATTATTTATCTCCTCTAGTTTCAATTATTTAAAATAATATTGATGATCTTTTTTATGTCTGTTGCGTTATATTTTGTCACCTTGGGTTATCAATCTCTGATCACATCAATTCCAAATTTTTTTAGGGAGTTCGTCCACTAGCGACTATCGCTGAGTTGTTTTGTTATATGATATAAAATAATCAGAATTCAATACTGAAACGCCTAATTGCTACAAAAAGCCGCTCATCATTAAAGTCGGTCTAAATCCCGGGTGAAGCGATTGTCGCTGTAAAAAGGAACGAGCGGAAATTAACTTTTTAACAAAATCTCTCACAAATCGCTGACAGAAGTTGTCATAAAAATTCGTTGTTACTGTGGGCGAGTTCCCATGGCAAATTTTCCGTCTGAAAATTGTAACTAAATTAAAACATAACATAATCGCAAAAAATATCTACTAATATAAAGAAAAATCTGTGAAGGCCCTTAATGTCTAACTTTCAATGTATTGAAAATGGAATAATCTTTGTAAGTGAAGATATTTATGAGTACTCTGAACGCTTAGATACCAATGAACAATTACGATGCGCACATATAAAAGATCATTTTAATCGTGTATATGTAATTGGAGATTTATGGTGTGAAGATATTTAAGACTGGTTGTTTGTGTACAATATTTTGATAACTTTAAATGCAAAGATATTATTGAAACTTTGCTCCTAACATGTTTTTGACCACCTTGGCACCTCATATCATTATGAAGCTGACTGTACCACCGCCTTTCTTATTTCTGCCGTGAACCAGTTCGCTGTGTTTCGGATTGAAGGGAAAGGTAGCCAGTGTAATTACTGGGCATGGAGGGCATATCATCTTAGTCCCCAGGATGGCAACGCACTTACAGTGTTAAGTGATTTACACTTAATATTGCAAGTGTCCATAGGCGGCGGTGACCACTTAACATCAGGTGGGCCGCAAGCTTGTTTGTCATCTCGTAACATTAAAAAAAAGTCACTTCGATTGCTTATCCCATACAGTCTAGGCCCTCAGACCATCAAACTGGGCAATTTTCATTATGGGAGCAACTCCAAATTCACGAAAAAAAAACATTAAGCGATATCTCATTACAAATTGGTTGTCTGTAAAGTCGGTTTACTGACGATAGTTGAACGTGACAACGTCTTAAGAAAATACTGATGGAATGGTAGCATTGATCAAAAGAAAAATTTAATTTCATTTGTTTAATAGATTTTTGCTTGCACTTCAAGCCTTACATGGAACGCCTCAGAGCGAGGTAACGCCGCATGCGTCATGTTTTTTCGTGCGTGCAGCCGGCTCTATCGAATTATAAGACGTTGTCACGTCAAAAATATCAGCGGTTCCATCATACATTTTGGTCAAGTAGGTATTGTCATTTTGTGAAGTGATTAAAAAAATATATGTATAATTTAGTATAACAATTATAACGAATAAAAACATTTGAAATAAAACACGCGCACTCTATTTTGCGCTTCAAAAAATCGGACTCGCGTCAACCCACAAATTTATCTGAACCGGTGGCAAAAATTAGAACTACGATTTATCCATAGACGTTTTGACATTTCTGTCACATTCAGCAAAGAGAATACAACGCAGCCGCAGACGCATCAAGCAGCGTCTGTCTACTCTCGTGCCTTAGACAATTTAATACGGGACGTGGCAAGCGGACGCTTCCCCTCTGCCAAAGTACATGAACAAAGTTCAAGTCAGTTTATAAAAAGTAGTTCGCCGCGACGACCGACCGCCATTTTGAATTCCAGGGGCCCAATTCTCGTGCATTCGAACTTTTTCCGTGTGGTAATTATTTCTATTCTACTGAAAAGTTCGAATGGTTTCCTAAAGATCGTATTCTCAGTACCAATAGAAGAATTACCAATCGAACTATGCAGTCGTACATACCATAGACAAACAATTACGTTTCGTTTCAAGCGTTTTTAAAACCCCCGTGTCAAAAATCTTTAATTGTAAATAATTATAGTTTTTAGACTAAAATTTTATGATGAGTCCATTTATTTTTACATTATGATACAAAATATATAATTGGTTGGTACTGATCATTACAGAAAATATAATAGGAAGTCGAATTTATATTATTTCCTAACGTGCATTTAACTAAACGGAACGTCGCATCTGTCAGTCAAGTTAGTGTCAACAGCGGCTACGCTCCATTATTTTTCAAAAGATTCTTTTAGAAAATAGGTACTCCAATTCATTTTGAAGATTATTTACGAAGTCCATAATGAACATATCCATTTTGAATCTCACAAATAAACAAACAAATAAGCACAACAATACAACTTAACCTCAATGTCGGGAAGTTTGACAGGTAGATTCGTATACGAACTCCGACTTCTACTGGTATTTAGCACTCGAAGCCCACGAGCACACGAGAATTGGGCCCCAGGGGCCCAATTCTCGTGCATTCGAAAAAAGTTCACATTCGTAAAAAATTTCGAAGATCGAAATTTTTTCGAAGGAAACACTATTTGTGTATTCTCAGGACTTCACAATCGAATAATTTCGAACGAACGTCACTCGAACGCTTCGAGTGCTAAATACCAGTAGAAGTCGGAATTCGTATACAAATCTACCTGTCAAACTTCCCGATATTGAGGTTAAGTTGTATTGTTGTGGTTGTTTGTTTGTTTATTTGTGAGATTCAAAATCGATATGTTCATTACGGACTTCGTAAATAATCTTAAAATGATTTGGAGATGGCGGCGGCTTCGGCTTCGCTACACTTAACATAGTTTTTATTTGTATTTCTACAGTAAAATCACATTTTCCATCAAGAGATCACAATAATTATAAAGCTTTTCATTTTTAATTAATCTAATAAAGTAATAACAAAAAAAAAATCCGCTGAGCCGCTGTTGACACTAACTTGACTGACAGATGCGACGGTCCGTTTAGTTAAATGCACGTTAGGAAATAGGATTAAAGAACTTTATTTCTCATTAGATACATAATAATCACTTATTGAGAAATTTTACTTAACTTACATGAAACATATTTAATAAAGTGAACTTGTGAACGTACTTAGGAAATACATAAACAAATGGTAACAATATAAGGTAGTCCGAAATTAAAACGCGCGTAAATTTCTTGATCGACCGTCATCACAAATATCTTGCGGCCGTAACCATGGATGTATAAATTAGAAACCTGTGTAGATGCGGCATTGACTGAGCACTGTGAATACCATTCGTTTTTTTTTTTTTTGTTTTTACAAGAAAGCCTACGTAGCTGTTTTTTTGTGTATGGGTTTATTATTATTTTTTAATATGTATATATTTTATTAATACTATTATAACTTAGATTTTATTTATCTTCTATACTAATATTATAAAGAGGAAATATTTGTATGTTAGCAATGAACAAACTCAGAAACTACTAGATGGATTCCAAAAATTCTTTCATCATTAGAATGCCACATTATTCCTGAATGACATACGTTATATTTAATTTTAGAAAACTCCACGCGAACGGAATCACGATCGAATCACTAGTTTATTAAATAAAAGTTTTAAATATAGCTTTAATGAGGAGTTTATACGTTCTCTCGTGTATTTTTTTTTCCCTACTTTTTTTGGGAGTTAATTGTTAAGTAATTATACTATTTATTATTGGTTTTGAGAGTTACTTCTTAATTTTGCGTTATTAAAATAATCTATAAGTTTTAATATTTCTTTATTTCATTACATTTTATTGATAATGTAATGTTTCAGTTGCTTCTTAAAACTTGCTATTGATTGTGCATTTTTTATAAAATTTGGTAGTTTGTTATATAATTGTACGCCTTCATATTCTATGTTCTTTTTTCCATAGTTTGTCCTAAATTTTTGTAATATTAAGTTATTGGCGCTTCGCAAATGTTTTTTTTGTACTTGTGATTTAGTTTTAAAAATTATGTTTGTATTAATGTCTTTATTTAATATTTTTCTTATTAGTATGCATGTTGTATATATATAAGTTTGTGTAATGTTCATTAGATTAGTTTCTTTGTATATTTTTTCTGTAGAAGTCCGAAAATTATAGCCAAATAAAATTTTTATCAATTTGTTCTGTTTTGTTTGTAATATTTTTAAATTACTTTTGGCGGCAGTGCCCCAAATTTCTATTAAGTACTCTATGTGGGGTTTTATAAGTGAATTATAGATCAGGTAACGTATTTGTTTGGGGTAACACCTTACATTCCCATATAGGGCTCCAGTTAATGAAAGTAATTTAGATTTTATTTTTTCTATTTGTGGCTTCCAAGTTAGATGACTATCTAAGATAATTCCTAAGTATTTTTCTTTCGAGGTTCTTTTAATTAAGTCATTATTTATTTCTAGATCTGTATAATCGCTAATTATTTTATTCTTGGCAGAAAAAATTACGTAGCTTGTTTTTGTTGTATTTATTGTTAATAAGTTATATTTGAACCATTCGTTCAATTTATTTAAATCATATTGTGCTTCAGACATAATAACATCAATCGACCGACCAAAATAAAAAACACAAGTATCATCTGCATACAAAGTTACATCACCACTTAAGCCTATCTTGTGTATGTCATTAATGTAAATTAAAAAGAGGAGTGGGCCTAAAATTGAGCCCTGTGGAACACCGCACGATACTAACTCCGGTTTACTTTGATGATTTCCAATTTTAACTAGTTGTTGTCGATTTTGTAGATATGATTTAAGTATTCTGTACGCATTACCCTCGATGCCTATCCGAAATAGTTTTTTTAGTAGTATTGAATGACTAATCGTATCAAATGCTTTTTTCAGATCGATAAAAATACCTAGTACTATTTCCTTTTTGTCTATTTTATTCTTTATATTAGTTATTAAGTCAATGGTTGCAGCAAGGGTGTTTGAATTTCGCCGAAAGCCGTATTGTTTTTGGTAAAAGAACTTTTTTAAGTTTAGATAAGATTCTAGTCGAGAATAAAGAATTTTTTCAAATATTTTAGACATTACAGGAAGAACAGATATGGGTCTATAATTACTTGTCTCAAATTTAGAGCCTGATTTGTAAATTGGACTTACTCTAGCAATCTTTAGACTGTTAGGAAATGTTCCTAGCTCAAAATGTCTGTTAATACATTTGGTGAGAGCGCCTACAATTAATATTTTAGTGCTTTTAATTATTTTTGTGCTGATTTCGTCAATGCCGCAGCTAGTATTAGCATCTAGGTTATCGATTATTTTAGATACTTCTTCTATAGTTGCAGGTGTGATCTCGTTCAGTATGCTTCTTTGTGTTGTACTTGATTCTGGGGCCATGTCTTGATAGTCGTGATACTTTAATGGGATGTCGTTTGCTAACTTTGTGCCAATCGTTGAAAAGTAGGTATTAAAATGGTCACATATGTCTTTTTCATCTGTTATAACTTTCGAGTCTACAATAAGTTTTTCTGGGCCAGGCGAGTTCTTTATTTTATTGTTAGACAACTCTCTTATTAATTTCCACATCTTACGGGGCTTATTTTTGACATCGTTAAATCGTTTATTGTAGTAGGTACGTTTTGTCGTCTGTATAACCTTTGATATTTTATGCTTTTCCTTTATATATTGCTGTTCTAGGTCTATGTTTGATTTATCTTTTCTATATTTACGTCCTATTTTATCTCTAGTTTCTAAACCATTTATTATTTCTTTATTTATCCAATCCCGTCTAGGTGGGTTTAAAACTTTTGTCTTATTTATTTTACTTTCTAATATAGACGAAATTATCTTTGCTTTTAGTTCGTCGTAACAATCTATATTTTCTATGACTTTAACCATTTCTAGATGATGAAATAATTTGCCATAATCAATTGTAGTAAATTTGACTTTATTTAGTGGTGGTGGTTCGTACCGTTTGATTTCCAGATATAATTGTTTATGGTCAGACATGATCGAGTCAATAATGGCTAAGTGGAAGTCGTTATTTTTTAAATTCGAACATACGTGATCCAGAATAGTCTTAGCAGTCGATGTTTCGCGTGTGCAATGCTGTTCATCAATTTTATTAAGGATTTCAAAACTATTTTCTTTATAAAGATTCTTGTACTTTTTTGTGGCTTGTGTTCGATTTAATAGGTCAATATTAAAATCTCCGAAAACAACCGCTCTCCTCATATTATGTAATTGATGAGAATAAGTATCCAAAAAGCTATTCAAAGTCTTTTCTGGTCTATATATGGCACCAATATTTAACGAAAACTTAGAAATATGAACCCACAGATAATGGTTATCATCTTCACACAATTCCTCTACCAAGTTATGGTTAAGATTGTTGTGTACAAATATGGAAACTCCTCCTCCTCTCTTGTTATGTCTGTAGTTATAGTAGTGTGTGTAGCAAGGTATTTGTACCCTTTCAGCTTCATCTTTGTTTTTAATCCACGTTTCTGATATTATAATAACATGTATAATCTCTTGAAATGAGTTTATCGTACATTTCAATTCATCCAATTTACCAGGTTTGACAATGCTACGCGCATTAGCATAAAAACATTTCAGAGATTTCTTAGTTTTTACTATTTCCGAACATGCATTGGCTAATTGATATGTGATGTTTTTCCCCGGTGAAATTTTGATTGCGTTGGAGTATTCTGGGAATTTTGGGTATCCGATAACTTTTTTTCTACGTTTTTAACTATTTTGGGAGTTCCCTTTATATACCTAATCTGAAGGTTTGTCTCGCCTATTGCTGCGCGAGTTACAAGCTCCTTTTTCAAATCTTTTAAATATTCTCTTTGGCATACAGTTTGGTCCGAAAAAATTTTTACATTATCCAATTTAGTAGCTTTGTTACGTAGTAGTTTTTTTGCTGTCTCCTCAGATGTGTAACATACTTTTACAGGACGGTCTACACCTGGTTTATATTTTCCAAGGCGTAATATTTTTTCTGGTTCTGGGCAGTCTTTATTTACGGTTGTAGTGATTTTTAAAACCTCTTGTTTGTCATGTTCATACCTATCTTTAGAAACACTTGATTCATGTTCGGTTATACCAACAATAATAACATTTTTTATTCGCGCAGTTCGCTCTTGGATTTCTGTAATTAAACCCTCACAGTTCGAAATATTTTGGGTTGATGTAGACGGCAACTGGTCGTTTTTAATTTTATCAACATTTGATTCCAAAATTTCTATTCTGCTTTCAGCTTTCCTAGTGCTAGTTTTTAGTTTATCTAAATCCGCTTTAAGGTTTTTTTGTTCGGTAGTAATGTGATCTATTGTGGTGCTGATATTTTTAACATCATCCTTAATAGTATTAACTGTTTGAAAAAGCTTCTCTATATTTTCCTTTTGTGTATTGCTGGTTGATGTCAAAAATGTCATCATTTCAGTCATCTGCTTTCTTAATTCCGATATTTCCTCTCTAATTAGTAAACTATCATCATCCGGCTGCTTGCGTTTATTGCGTATTGTTATTTGAGAATCCTGAACATCACTTTCCAGAGACAAATATGGTTTTGATAAGTTTGGTTGGGAGCCACCCAATTTAGTGCTACTGGCGCATCCATTCGGTGAACGCATTATACTCATTGTAGATCGGTGTAACAGTACTCACTTGTGATGTTGTGGTGTGAGCGGGACAAAACTTGCGCTGCACTTAAAAATCTTCTAGTCACTTTGTTTGACGGAAGCCAGTAGTTGTATATTAGTAATTATAACAGGTATTTTTAAGAATATCGTTATAGGTCGACCGTGTGTGCCACTTTTTCTATCAAATAGCAGTTGAATTGCCTTAAATAATTGTGGACACGTCCGCACTGTACGCTCACGCGTTCCGTTGTATCAGATAATATAAATTCGACTTCCTTTTATATTTTCTGTAATGATCAGTACCAACCAATTTATATATTTTGTATCATAATGTAAAAATAAAAGGATTCAGCATAAAATTTTAGCCTAAAGACTATAATTATTTACAATTAAAAATTTTTGACAAAGGGGTTTTAAAAACGCTCGAAACGAAACGTAATTGTTTGTCTATGCTATGTACGACTGAATAGTTCGATTGGTAATTCTTCTATTGGTACTGAGAATACGGTCTTTAGGAAACCTTTCGAACTTTTCAGTAGAATAGAAATAATTACCACACGGAAAAAGTTCGAATGCACGAGAATTGGGCCCCAGATACGAATTCAAAATGGCGGTCGGTCGTCGCGGCGATCTAGTTTTTTCGCTAAGCGGACCTCGTAAAAAATATTGGTTTTGTTGTAAACGACGACCAGAAACATTAAAGTTATCCTAAAACGGAGTTGCTTATCACACGGAAGTCATTTTCTATTCAAATAAACTACTGTTTCACATAACAATACAATTTTTCATCTACAAATTTTGCGACAGAAACAACGATATAACAACGTTTGGCGATGGTACGCGGGTTAGCCGAGCCCGCGAGTATGCGCTCATAATAGCGATTACAATTTTTCCAATAGTGTGCACGAGTGAGTAAATGTGTGCTATGTCGTATAGCGAAAAAACTAGTTCGCCGCGACGACCAACCGCCATTTTGAATTCGTATCTGGAATTCAAAATGGCGGTCGGTCGTCATGGCGAACTAGTTTTTATAAACTGACATGAACGTTTCTTCATGTACTTTGGCAGAGGGGAACGCATTCGCTTGCCACGTCCCGTGTTAAATGGTCTAAGCACACAAATATTGCAAGTTGATAAAAGCTTGTGTAAAAAAGGGCTGATTCATACCGGAAGACGGCAACGAGGCGAGCACTTTCAGCGTGAAATAATTTTAACACAACGCTCAGACGGCATTAATGTATGCCATTTTTTCGCGCCAAAACCCGGTCTCCTTAAAAGCGCTATTATAATAAAGATAGGTTTAAATTCGTTCGTGTTATTTTTTCCTGAAAGATGGATAAATTTGGCGTGTTTTAAATCCCTTTGCTTTTCCTAATTCATAAATAAATAAAGACCGAGTTGAAAGCGCAGCGTAAATATTCGTTGTATTAGATATAACTTGTATGCCGGATTAGGTATATTTAGGTTTACGCGCGAGCACAGAAACATCATCGATCGATGCAATTAGGACGACGCCTCTGCCATCCCGATATGAATTGGTCCTTTCAAATAACAATAACTCTTGAAGAATTCCCATTGGTTACACTATGCATCATTCATAGTTAATTAGACTTACCATTTTGTCGAGCGCGTAAATACAGGGTGTAAAAGACATGAACAGTCAAACGAGAATCATGTATTCTACACATCAAAATAAGACACATTTCAAAAAATAATTGCTGGGAAATGATTTTTATTTTTTGGTGTTAAAAAATATTGCAAATTGTACTGCGCAACGTAAAGCGCTCAACTCGCAAAACAGTGATATTTTTGCCAGACGGCGGCCCCGTTCGTTAGTGTCCGTGCGCATCGAGTGAGCTACATTGAACGATAACGTTTTGAAGCCATTTTTCGTTATGAAATACTAAAAAAAATGATAATGTTTCTCTGGACAATAATTAAGAAATAATGTTTAGAATATGTTTTCATAAAAATACTTATGAAAAAAAAATTATGACTTTGACCTTCAATAAAATCGTAACTATCAATTTCCCAGGTATAGTCTAAAGGTTATGATGGTGAGCAGAATACATGGTTTTCATTTGACTGTTCATGTCTTTTACACCCGTTATAAATAACATTTCTGATTCAATCAGTTTAACATATAGTAATCACATATTTAGTATAATTTATTTATTATCACAGCGTGTCTATCACAGATGAGTTGGTAGATTTATTTTAAATATAAGCTACGCACTTGTACTTAAGCCTCCATACTTTTTCTTTTGTACAAAAAATCATTCCAGATTCTCTTAACTGGCAACATCAATATATTTTTATGACTAGCAACGCTTAAAACTAAAAACAGTCTTCTTTCTTGAGGTACAATAAATGAAAAACCTTTGTCGTTTGTGGAATTCAGTTTAGTTAAAAATACTTACAAACTAATTCGCTTACACTATTACAGATTTTCACATTTTTTTTGTTCTAAATGTTTGTCTCTCTTGATTAAAAATAATTTGTTTTTCGTAGCTATTAGAATAGTTTCAGGAATATCTTTTAACTATTCTATCTACTGAAAAAAAATCTTTCCAAGGATCTATTATGTATGTATGATTAAAAACAGATTTTCAAAGATGGAATATTTTCTTATTGAACCACCTGTATTATTCATACTATCGAATAGTCTATACATTTAGAATGAGGTTTATTTTTAAACATAATAATCTATACAAAATGCTCTTTCTGAATCCATCATAACTTTAAAGTTTTGTAGAAATTCACTATAACAATGAAATTTTTATTATAATTTTAGAACTTTTGTATTACTTTTTATTATTTAAATTTTACAACATGTAAAATGCTGTTAAACGCCGACTATCATATCAAACGATAAAATGACAACAACAAAACAACGAGTTAAACTATGATAAATCATTTTAATGCATTGTAAGCATTTTTGTAATATTATATCATTATTTTAGTGTAGTACGCAGTTTATAGAATAAAAATAAATATTGAATTATTATGTTCTTTCTCGGATATGACATAGGCGGTACGGGCACGCAAATATTTGTCGGATAAATCTAAATATATATAACTCAAAGGTGACTGACTGACTGACATAGTGATCTATCAACGCACAGCCCAAACCCTTGGATAGATCGGGCTGAAATTTGGCATGCAGGTAGATGTTATGACGTAGGCATCCGCTAAGAAAGGATTTTAGGAAATTCCACCAAAAATGTCCACGCGGACGAAGTCGCGGGCGGAAGCTAGTCTGACATAAGGGGCCATCCATAAATTACGTCACACGAATTTTAGGACTTTTTAACCCCTCCCCCCGTCCTTGTCACAGGTTGTCACATTTTTAGAACCCCTCCCCCCTGATGTGACGTCACACATTTTTTAATTTTATGCATTTATTTAGAAATAATCAAAAGAAAACAGTTATTTGAATTTTATCTTAAACCTATTCAAACCCTTACCAGAACTCTCGTGAATTTTGTGTCTAACTTACATTACAACGCCGCTTTAGAAGTTTATTGTTATTGCAAGAGAGATAATCTCATAGCGAGAGTGCTAAAGTATTAAAAATATAGATCGAGTTCGAAAATTTTTAGATTTTTTTATTCACATATAAGTTTCGCGTTTTAGTACTTTAAATTTTAACATGTAACGTCACAAAGCTTTTGACCCCCCCCTGCTCCGTGTCACACAATGTCACATTCTGGTGATACCCTCCCTCCCCTTTAACGTGTGACGTAATTTATGGATGACCCCTAAGCGGTAAATAAATACGTTAAAGTTATTAAGTGACAATTTTGTCAATTGACTTGCGACATTTTAAAATGTTAAACCACCGAAAATTAGTGGGACTACATTATGCGAATCCAAAAAGAACAAGTTGTATTGTTTTACAGTCAATCAATACACAAGGTATTTTTTTATAGAGACAAACATATACGTAACTGTTGAAAATCTTTTTTCATTATTTCCCATTGGACCCACCAAGGTTCTTAGGCATTAAAAGTGGCCAATCTATTCCGTGGAACACTTAACGAAAAAGAATATCTAATATAATCGCACTCCTTCGAAACGGCTTTTTTGTGTTGATTTGGTAGGCATGAGAATAGGTCGTAAAGCATATTTCATACCGCTAAAAAGAAAAAATATACTTACAACATGTAAATTAAATAACCAACACCTTGAATACAGGTGGTTAAGCATCGGCTTTTGAGTTGATTTCAAAATTTAAAAAAAAAAAAATTATTTCTGAAAAAAAAAAAAAAACAAAAGTACCCAAAAATATTATAAAATATTTTTTTCAAAAAAAATTTTTTTTTTTAATCAACTCTGAAGCCGATTCCAAACCACCTGTATTCAGGGTGTTGGTTATTTAATTTACATGTTGTATATAGCAGAACCACGTTTGTTCGGATAGCTAGTAATGTATAAAACGACATATTACTGAGAAAACACCATGGCGAGTATCATGACAAATGTTAGAGTAAGCGTTGTATTTCGTAGAAACGCTTTGTAGCGTTTGCCACTTCCCTTCCGACTCGGACGGCTTAGGGACGCTAGGCGGTCGAGGGACTCCCGAGAGGGATGCTCGGTCGCTCAGTAATCCACTAGGAAAATTCGACTTACAGGCTTGAGGACCCCCCAAAGCCTTCGCTTTCTTTAAAAACCGGTAACGAAGGAAATCATCAGCCAAAAAAAAGTTTGCTACAAAGAAACAGTAGGGGGTCATAGCGGAAACCAAAATTTTAATAAAACTAAAATTATATGTGTATAAATATGAATCTAAACAAAATTCTTTACTCAAATAAAATAGATGGGTAAAAAAACCGGTGGTGGGTCCAAGTGGAAAACCGAAATTTACACTAAATTACATGTAAATAAAATTGAATCTACACAAACTTTGGGACAACGAAGATATGATTGGTCCATAGCCCTGCGCGTTATCATACAACTCGAATAAAGGTGCCGCAACCAGTTTATAGTTTTTGGGCACAGCGAACAATGCTCTGTCTTGTAGTTGGACGAGGAATAAACGCTTGTGTTCCTTCGGTTTGGTGATGTGAGGCGGTATGTAGGGGTATTGGGGCGGCTCGAAGTTTGGTCTCCACCAGTTGCCTGTAAAAACATTTTGTTTGATACAGGGTGTAAAAATACCTAAGACAAAGCCTAAATCTACGCATACTATACATCAAAACAAGCACATAAATAAATTGTTGATGGGAAACGATTTCTATTTTTTGATGTTTAAAAAACTCCAAAAAATAACGCGCAATGTATATAGTGCGCAAGTTCCGCGGCGCTTAGCAACTTGATGACGTGTGCGCCGTTTCGGACGGCGGAAATAGCTCTCTTTCTCTCTCTCTCCACTTGATTTTAGGCGTTTGATAAAAAAAAAACTAAAAACATACAACATGTAAATTAAATAACCAACACCCTGAATACAGGTGGTTAGGGATCGGCTTCTGAGTTTATTTAAAACAATTTTTTTTTAATTTACATGTTGTATATTATCTATATGACATGACATACCAATAGTGTCCTCTATTAGCCAATCCTGTTTGACGCCATCTTGTCTCCCCAAAGTTTCAGTCAACAGCCTCTTCAGTCCTTCAATTTCGTCCTGAAATGAATGTATGTACAGCACTGAATAAATACACATGTTTTTAATAATATGATTTATTAAATAAAATGTTCTAGTTCTCTCATAGAAATAAATATTCAAAAGGAAAAGTCATGTTGCGAGGACAGCACTGATGTATATCAACCTCTTATTTACCGAGGGCATGAAAACATGCCGTCCAGTTTGCTTCACTAAATACAAATAAATAAATATAAATAAATTTGAAAACTTTACATATATCCCTATGTCTTGGTAAATCAGAGGTTAATGATTAGGAGTCATAAGAAAAGAAGAATAATAAATTATAATGTATAGTCGTCTTAATGTAATTTTTTTTTATAGATTTCTACTTTAGCTGTATTATCACCCCATATCCTCCAATGGGTGTTGTAGAAGGTAACTAATGGATCAGCAAATGGGGTATTGATCACCTTATACTTCATCCACCAATCCACATTGGGCAAGTGTGGTGGACTACTGCTTAAACCTCCTTTGGTGACAAGGAGAGGCCTTGTGTCCCAGCAGTTATGATGATGATGATGATATTTCTACTCTATCAAAATATTTCTAACATAAATAAAAAATAAATTGCTTGGGAAGTACCTCTCCTGGGTTGAGTTCTCCTCCCGGCAGCTTGAAGAATGCCGTGCCCAGCTGCAGCAGTAGAACATGTGGTAAACCGTGTTCATGGACTAGAAGAACTCCTTCCACAGACCTGGAAATATTTTATTTTATAGTTTCTCAACGGAAGGACTTACATAGGAGAAACCGCAGGTCTATATGGAGTGGGGTTTTTAATCAAAAAAAAGTTTAAACAAAACTTTATAGCTATATTTGAAAGAGTCGCTGTATTACAAATCGAATTAGGAAACGAGACTATAACGCTAATCCAAGCATATGCTCCAAAAGAAAGATCAACAGATGATGAATTATCCCGCTTCTAGTGTTTTGAAAAAAGCACATGATATCTCAGAAAAAACTACTCTAGTAATGGGCGATTTTAATGCAAAGATAGGACATCCAAAACGAAAGAGAAAAATTAATTGAATATACAACTGAAAACAACCTTTCTTATGAATACGTATTTTAAAAAGAAAAAAAGTCGAAAATGGACTTGGATTTCTCCAAATCATATACAAAATGAAATAGATTTTATAATGTGTAACCAACCAAACAGAATTACAAATTTAGAAGTTTTAAATGAAGTTCATTTCCCATCAGACCATAGACTATTGAGAGCAACTTTTCAATTGAAATCACAGAAATTGAGTAGGAAAACCTTCAAATCCATCCCCAAGATACCAAAAACAACTAAAGAAATAAAAATATATACTAATAGACTAACAGAAAGTATACAAACACATTCAGAAACCTTTAAAAAACACCAAAGACGTACAATCATATTACAACATACTACAAGAAATAATTACAAATCGTCTTAAACTAGAAAAATAACAAAACAAGGGTAAGTTCAAAATAATGGAAGAAAATACAATCAATTTGATACAAAAACGTAAAAAAAAAAACAAAAAACCAGAAAAATGAACTTAAAGATTTATTTAAAAAGACAAATAAGGCTATTAAAGAGGATTATAAAAAATATCGACAAAAGATTATTGAACAAAATATCAAAGCATAAAATGAGCATACAAGGTACTGAATACACATAAAAGCCGGATTCAAAATCTGAAGAAGGGGAGAGAAGAAACAAAAACCCGTAATGATATCATAAACAGTGCTACAGAATTTTATGCAGAATTATATAAATGGCCAATTCAAGAAGAACAAACTGAAGAAGACCACAAAATAAATTAGCCCAACCAACATGCAAATTGAAAATGTCTCGAAGTGGCCCCCTGTCAATGTGTGTGAAAATTTATAATAGATTACCCAGCAAAATTAAAGACGAAAATAAATTAAATAAATTTAAGCAAATGTTAAAGGAATATCTAATTCAAAAATGTTACTATTCGCTGCAAGAGTTTTTAAATGAATACAATTAATAAATACTTAATAATTATATAATTTAATGATAATACTTACCTACCTAATATTTTTATTATATTGATAATTGATATTATATATATATATATATTTTTTAATTTATATTGATTATTTGACAGTACCTTGTAATATTTAAATGTAATTTTGACATTGATAATTTGATAATGATAGTATTTTAATTTAATTAAGTATCTATATTAGAATATAAGAAATTGCTGTGCCCTTGCAGGGTCATGTTTTGATTCTCCTTTTATTATTAACATCTGTACAACAACATGGTGCAATAAAGAACTTTGACTTTGACTTTGACTAAGAAAAACGAGACAAAGATAAAGAAGATAAGTATCACCAAATAAACACTACAAAAGAATATCAAGTATTCACCCATATCAAAAAACTAAAACCTGAAAAAACACCAGGGGCAGATGGCATTACAAATGAAGTAATAAAACTGGAAGCACCAATTATAATTAACACCCTAACAACACTATTTAACCTAATTCTAGATCAAGAAGTTATACCAAAACAATGGCTCAGCTCAGATATTATACTACTATATAAAAAGGGTGATCCCTCGGACATAGCAAACTATAGACCGATAAGCTTACTCTCAACCATCCACAAGCTATTCACATCCATATTAACAGCAAGACTAACAAGTGACATAGATAATAACCAACCACAAGAACAAGCTGGATTTCGTTCTAACTACTCTACAATGGATCACATACACACTATAGAACAAATACTATTATTTGTTCTATAGTGTGTATAGTATAGTGTATAAATTACTATTATTAATATTTGTTTTTGCGTTTGTAAATGCAAAAATAAAATTATTCCATAATGTAAGGTAGTTTCATCTTAACTGGGCGTCAAATATTTGCAAAAATTTGCAAATTTCATACGGGTCTTCGAAGTGCAAATTTCAAAGACTTGATGAAACAATTTTTACCATAAAAATATAAGCACCAAGCACTGACAAATTTCGACAGCGAAAAGCAGTGTCTCGGTGGCATAATTGGTCAAAGCGGCCACAGCCACGCAGCCCGGATTGCGGAAGATGCGGGTTCGAGTCCCGCCTGAGGCAAATTGATTTTTTTTTTTCAGTGATTTTTCTAGTATTAATATTTGCGCATTTGTAAACGCAAAAATAATATTAGGAAGCACTTTAGAAAGAGGTACCAAATTTATCGCTTTTTTGGGGTGGTGGGGAAAAGAGGGGGGAGGCTGCCAACCGCCTCCTGCACATTTTTTTTATATAAATTGCATAGATTTAAAAAAAACTAAATATGAAAATTCAAAATACTATTATATCATCAAGAAACACAGAACTGTTTTTACCTCCCAACTTCTGCAAAATTGATAAAAAATTAGAAAAAAATTCTAATTGCATCATATAAACCCAAAAGACATCTGATAGTCCTTTAGTAAAATGTAAAAAAGTCGTTTTGGCGCTTCGCTGGCCGCTGCCGCGGCACGCTCGCTCCGCTCGCGCGTATAGGTCGCAAGTCTAACCTAACCTAAACCAATGTTATACCTACCTAATTATTGCTTTGTTGTGGCTGAATGAAATAAGATCCTTTGCTTTACTATTATAGATATAATTTTACAACAACAACAACTGTCAAAATATTTGATAAAATATTTTCGAAGTAAATTTGTATGTAATTTTGGAATATTTTATCTGAGCATTTATATAAATGAAATTGCAATTAATGTGTTAGTCTATAGTGCGTCTATCTACACAATAAGTATGAAGCTATTCTATAAGGTACCTCTTTCTAAAGCTGAGCCTAATATTATTCCATGGATGAAGCTAGCCAAAAATAGGGAAAAATGGAAGTCCATGGAGGAGGCTTTTACCCTAATGGGATCCACTGAATAAATAATTAACTAACTTTTGGCATAAGTAATATGTATCTACAAAACAAAATAGTAGATCAATAAGGCTTTTTTTCTTTTTTTTTTTAGATTGGATATTCCGGCAGGAATAAAAGTAGTTAAGTATGAGGGGCTGTTGCCAGCACGCAGCGTACTTAAAAAGGGCATAAAACCCAAATGTAACAAACCCTCAGTGAACCAATAAACAAAAGCCAACTACCAGGGCAGATGTTACACTCCCAAATCATCTCAGCATTCCGGGTACTCATACATATATACATACATACATTCACGCCATTTTCCCCCAGGGGTTACATATTCCTTTTGGGTATTCATGCCGCGAGATTATACGAATATAAAAAATGTTTAAAAAAACATAACCTCACCTTCTCATGCCAATCTTGGCAAATTCATCTCTCATCCTTTGAAACCGCGCTGGAACTGACGCGTCCTTCTCGAATAAAGACTCCTTGGTCCCAAAAGTATAATTCGTTAGTGGATACAAGTTAATACTTCTGTTTAAAGTCACACTATTGTTTTGGCTATTTTGATGTTGCATCCCCGGTCGCGCTCCCCAAGCCTTATTGCCTGGTTGTCCTTGTACTTGTGCCATTTTATTATGATATAAAGTCTTTGGTCACTTCTAATAACTACTTTGATTAGAATCCTGAAGTAATTCACGTCTACTATGATTATGATAATTAATTACAAAGAAGACGCCAAAAACCGGCAGCCATTACCTACAATTTTTAGCGAGTAATAAACTAGAGAAGAGGGTGTAGGGTGTCAAACTGAGGTGTCAAAAGAAGCGCGGGAACCTCTGAAAAGAATAGGCGGTCTTTTTTGAGCTCGTAAAATTTAATGTAAAATTTGTATAGGTTTTGTCTACATTATTATTATTTTTTAATTCTTTTTTGTCTAGTAATTTTTAGGATTCGTAAGTGTGTAAATATCTTTGGCATTGTATATAAATTAGCTGTAACTAGGTAAGTCCATTTTGTCCTTGTATAAAAATGGCGAAGAAAAGAAAAAAAGCAGGTGATAGTCAGCCTTCTATAATTATGGAGTCTGATACCAGCAGTGATTCCGAGTATTCCGCCAACCTTGAGGACGACGCCAATAAATATGCGCCATACAGGGTTACCGATTATAGCAGACGCTACCCCGAAGACAGCGCTGCTGGACATGAATTGATTGTTTTTGTAGAGAGCACAAATGATACCCCGATCGGCTCAAGGGACTTAATGTACATTAGCAGCTGCTTTACGCGGTTTGTTAAGGGTACTAAGTTTCTTAAAAAAATAAATAAATTCAAAATTGGTGTTGTCTTTGACAAACCAAATTTCGCTAATGCATTCTTAGATAATGTAACTTTTTTACGAGAGCAAAATTTAAAAGCATCTATACCTGCCGGTAGCACAGAACTAACTGGCGTTATAAATTCTGTTCCCACGGATATGTCGAATAAAAACATATTCAAAGCAATCTCCAGCTCAAAGAAAATTATTTGTGTTCGTCGCATTATGCGGAAAGCCAAAATCGAAGACTCTTATCAACTGGTACCGACGCAGACGGTTGCCATCACGTTTGCATCGTCCACCGCTCTTCCCGATCATGTATTCATTAAAATGTGGCGTATACCAGTTGTACCATATATTCCTCCTGTGAAGCAGTGCTTCAAGTGCTTAAGGTTTGGGCATCTAGCCAAGTTTTGCCACAATAGCCAAAGGTGTTCAATCTGTACAGAAGCTCATAATTTTAAGGAATGCTCTATTTCTGCTGATAAAGCTGTTTGCGTCCACTGCAACGGTAATCATTTATCTATATCCGGTCAATGTCCCATTAAAAAAAAGAAAATTGAAGAAAATAAAAATAAATTCACACGCACTTCTTTCTCAGAGGCGCTTAAAAATGATCATTTTCCCAAATTAAATAAAGAAAAAGACAGCCAGCAATTAATAAACATGGTATTATCAAATGAAAAAGCACTAAATTTACTTACAGAATCTATAATTAAAATTATTACATTAAACAAAACTGACAACATTAAAATTAACTGTGATACCATCACAAATTTCATAAAAGAAACCGCACAGAATAAAAATAAAACACCTCTAAATTCACAGAATACTTAAGTATATTACAGTGGAACGCACAGAGTTTGCTAAGGAATCGACTTGAGTTACAAAAGTTTCTATATGATAATTATATACATATTGCAATAATTTCAGAAACTTGGTTAAAACCTAACAATAAATTAACAATAAAAGGGTACAACATTGTTCGAAATGATTGTGGCAATATTCACAATGGAGTAGCTATAATAATTCATAACACACTCAGTTTTCGTAATATAAATACATATTTTGATGATTCTTTACAAAATGTTGTAATTCAGATTGAGATAAATAAAAAAATGCTATCAATAATAAGTTTTTATAGTCCAGGTAATTGTTCTCCTAGGTTTAACAAAACTAAATTAAATAATTTAATAAACAATGTTCCTCAACCTTTTATAATGGCTGGTGACTTCAATGCTCATCACACCTCTTGGGGTTGTCATACTACAGATGCTCGGGGCAGAGTTATTATGGACTTTTTGGATGAGAATAATCTGGTATTGTTAAACGATGGTAAGCCCACTACAGTGGGTTCTCATATTTGGAGATCTAATGCTCTCGATCTAACAATTGTTTCTGCTTCTTTGGCTCTAAACTGCGAATGGCAAGTTTTTTCGGATCCTCTGGGAAGTTATCATCTTCCAACACTCACTAAATATAAATTGTCCTCTGGTAGTAACAGCACCTCTTCATCATCAAATGTTCCTGCACATGCTAATCTGAAATTAATAAATTGGAAATTGTATGAAAAAAATGTAAATGAAATGTTAATTAATTTTGAAATCAATAAAACTAATTTAATATCCAGCTATAACGACTTTTGCAGTATTATAATTACTGCAGTAAATAATTCGGTTCAAACAAAAACTAACTCTTATAGACATAATTCATCATTTCAAAACAACCAGTCTCACAAAAAAAAATCCGCCATGGTTTGGTGGAACAATATATGTTCCAAAGCTGTGGCAAATTGTAAAGAAGCATATTTAAATTTTAAATTAAATCCAAGTGTCGAAAACTATATAAATTTCAAACATAATCAGGCAAAAAAAAAGAGAATTTTAAAATATGAACAAAGGAAATCATGGGAAAGTTTCTGTTCATCGGTTTCAAGGTTAACTCCAATGAGTTTGATTTGGTCTAAAATGCGAAAATTTAATAAAACATTTACATCCCAAAATATATTTTCTGACTACGAGTGGATACAAAATTTTTTAAACAAGTACACTCCAGATACAGTTCAAAATTTAATACCTGGCTTACAATATCAAAACAACTATCAAAATGGTTTTTTAATTGAAAGTTTCTCTTTCACTGAATTAAAAGCTGCCTTGAATTCAAGAAAGGATACTGCTACTGGTTTAGATTGGTTATCATATAAAATGTTCAAATTATTAAATTCATATAGCCCCTTGTGTGTCGCGCGACCTCCTGGAGGTCGCTGTCAAAAACGCCTGTGTGTCGGCCGACCTCCTGGAGGTCGATCCCCCCCACCACTGTTTTCCGATGATGAAAATGATGATTATTATTATTATTATTTGAAAATATAACTATACTTATTATTTTTTATTCTTTTAGCTTATTTTATTACGATTTTAGTGACAAAAAATCTTATTTATAGTTTTATTATAAAATTTTTATTATAAAATTTATCACACGCGGAAAATTCGAGAAGGAAATCCGGAAGTAAGTGACACATGCGCGAAATGTTACAAAATGGCGGCGACACAATAGGGGCTAATCTTCTATTGCTTTTAAATTTATTAAATTATCTATGGTTGAAGTCTGAAATTCCCGTTGAGTGGAAAACCGATTGCTTAGTTCCAATTTTAAAACCTGGTAAAGATTCTAATTTGTATGATTCTTATCGACCTATTGCTTTGACTTCTTGTGTCAGCAAAATTTTTGAGCAGATGATTAAACAGCGTCTTGAGTTTTTTATTGAGAGTAACAACATTTTACCTTCTAATCAATTTGGCTTCCGACGAGGACGTTCAGCAAGGGAAAGTTTAAGTCATTTTTATCTTGATGTCCATAATGCTCTGTCTCAAAACCAATTGTTGGTTTCATTTTTTTTGATGTTGTGGGTGCCTTTAATAATGTTAATCTTGATGTTCTTTCTTCCATCTTGTTAAAATTGCAATTGCCTGGAAAATTAGTTAATTGGATTTATATGTTCTTGAATGGTCGCAAATTGTTTGTAAAATATGATAATCAACTGTTTGGTCCTAGGTATTCATATAAAGGAGTGGCTCAAGGTGGTATCTTAAGTCCTTTACTGTTTGTCTTATATATTTTCCAACTTAATATTGTCCTGAGGTCAGAAGTGCAGAATCTGCAATTTGCTGATGACTTGGCAGTATATTGTTATGGCAATAATTTAACACATGTATTAGATAAAATCAATACTTCCTTAAGAAAACTGGAAACCTATTATAATGATTTAGGCTTGGAAATTAGTACTGACAAAACTAGAGTGGTGGTTTTTTCCAAAAAGTCAGTCAGAGCTTCTAATGTTACTGTATACTATGGGGGAAAATTATTGCCAGTTGAGAGTAGCATCCGGTTTTTAGGTGTGGTTTTTCATAGCTCTTTCAAATTTAATATGTATGTCGATTGCTTGGCAAATCGTGCATTAAAAGCCTGTAATATACTTAAGGCACTAACCGGGGTTTATTGGGGAGCTGATCCCAAAATTCTATTAATTTTATACAAATCACTAGTTAGAAGCCACTTTGAATATGCTTTTTTTTGTTATTCTAATTCACAAAGGTTAGTTGATAAATTAGATAAAATTCAAAACAGATGCTTACGTATTGTCACAGGAGCCATGTGCTCTACTCCTATTATTTCAATGCAAGTGGAGTGTAATATACCTCCATTAACATTACGCTTCAAATATTTGTTATTTAGTTTTATGTTGAGAGTTTCCTCTATAAATAACAATCCTCTAGTCCAAAAGATTAAGCATTTCTCCTCAATAGGCAGTTTACAGTCTATTTTTCATCTTCAATATTTTCCTGAAATACTGAACATACAAAATGTTAATAATATGTTTGTTTCTTCTGTTTGGCCATGTTATCAAAATGAATATTCTTCAAAGTTTTTTCCATTGAAAATTGAAATAGTTAATTCTTTAAAATCTAAAGAAGAGTTGTACTGTTTGTTACATGAATGGCAAGGTTATCGTCAAATTTATACAGATGGTGCCAAAAACAGTAACTGTGTTTCTGCTGCTTTTTATGATGCAGTTTTGAAAAGAGGTCATGGCTATAGACTTCCTGGCATTGCTAGTATTTTCACCGCAGAGTGCTTTGCTATTTTTATGGCCCTCAAATTTATTGAGAAACAGAAAGGTGTCAAAAAGTGGGTACTTGTCTCAGATAGTATGAGTGTCCTTATGGCTTTAAATAATCCTAAGTTTAATACCTCAAGTAATTATCTTGTGTGGTCAATTCGTGAATTATATTATAACCTTTATTTAAGTAAATATGACATTATCTTACTATGGACACCTTCCCACATAGGTGTATTTGGTAATGAGCAAGCTGATCATCTTGCAAAGGTCATAACAAACAGTCCCTTACAAAATTCAATAAAAGCAATTTCTTTACCAGACTCTGATATTTTAGTTACAGTTAAGAAAACAATGAGAGACGAATTTGTGGACACTTGGCGTCAAGTTGCTTTAACAAAGGGGAAATGGTATGCAGAGATCAATCAGAAAATTGTCAAGCCATGGTTTACAAAAGGTTCTACATACCATAGTAGGAAATATTATTCTGTAATATGTCGTCTTAGATTTGGCCACTGTCGGTTTAATGCTCATCTCAATAGAATTAGGATTTTAACTACCCCAATTTGTAACTATTGTAATTCGTCTGATCAAACACTTGATCATCTCTTTTTTGTCTGTCATTCCTTTGCTATTCCCAGGATTGTTTTAGTCGATAAACTTTTGGACATTTACGGCACTGACGAGGACATACCGCGCTCTGTTCAGCATCTATTAAAAAATGAAGACTGTTTTAGACCTATTTATGAGTTTATTGTATCGTCTATTGGCGATATTTGAATAAAGGAATATACAAATTTCGCAATGACGTAGAATTTCTACGTCATTGAAATTTCGTTATTTTTGACATCTGTACATTTGTAAATACATAAACAAAACGGATTAGTACATACTCTTACTGAATAAGTTTCAGTGTTGATTTCTGTTATAGTTTAAGAGTAATTCTTTAAAATATTAAGTTGTAGATATTGTTTTAAGCTATATTTTGATAGGTATTCATTTAATGTAGGTAGTAGGTATTTAGTTCTCTCTTGGCTTTGGCCTTTTTACTCTAAACCAATTTTGACTTATCTTACAACAGACCTGGCTACGGCCTTAATAACTAGAAACATGACAACAGACTAGGCTGTACGGACTTAGTTTCCTTTGCCTTTCCCTAATTAAGGGATAAAACTGGACCAAAAAAAAAAAAATGAGGTGTCAAAAATATTGTGTTGGTCTATGGCGTAGACAGAGAAACCTATAGACAGCTAATAAGCGTGTCGCTGAAAGGGACAGAAAAAAAAGTACATACTAGATTTAGAGTTGCCAGGTAAGGATAAACTTACCCCATACTCTCTGTTCCCTTTTTGTATACAAAAAACTGACATGCTAATACTTAAGTAGGTAGTACATAATTAGTAGGTAATGTTACATGTTAAAAATATTACTAGAAAACTTTTTAATCCATTATTAGAACTGACAAATACATACCTAGTTTCAAAACATCGGAGATAAATCTTGTGAATTGAATACGTGAGGATATAACTACTAGTATTCAGTAAATATATATTTGGAGAACTAACAAATTGTTTTATTTTAGATAATTTACATTGCATGACTTAATTAACAACCCGCTGCCTAGCAACCAGTAATAAGGCTATATGCCCTCACAAATATTTAGTAATGTAAGTCATGGTAGGTACTGATTAATATAAGTAGGTACTTCAAGATAACATGCATTTCTCAAAGGAATACCTAATTCTGCTAAGTATTCACCAGTGAACATGGAAATAAACATAGAAGAAAGGAAAAACTACAAATAAATGTAAAAAAAAATAATCTCCCCTTGACTTTCTCGTAGGTATACCAAAAACGACTCAAAAGTTGATAGAAACCTTATATTTTGATGTCATACACGTATGTTAAATTTGGATGCAATAAGTTAAAGCATACTCGAGTTATCGTGCTAACGCACAGACAACATAATTTCAAAACCGGTATTTTTGGACTAAGGGAGGTCCAAAACGTAAATCCGTCAAAATCTCGAGGTCGAATTTTTTGACGATTACAAGACTTCCTCTTTACTACGTACGAGAAAGTAATAATGAAAAGGCTGTCTCTTTAAAACTGGCCGTATAGTAAAGAAGTATTGTTGGAAATAAAATAAAAGCAATCGAAAATATAATAGGATATTTTTATTATATTCACTAATTACAATTTACAAACACTCACAAGTAACTTTTCATACAAATTATGTAATTTATAAGTTATCCCTTTTTGCTTAGGCCTAAGACATTGCCAAATTAGATATGTATTTATTACAAAATATTACACGATTTTAGATGCTGGAAATATTTTATTTTTTGTATGTTTGTACCGAACAAACACAAAGTATTGGTTCGTTTTCAAAAATTCTTTCACCATTAGAATGCTACATTATAATTGAGTGAAACATTTTACTCCGATGAAACTGCAGGGTGGAAAATCAGTATATGATATTTTTACCCAACTGCCCCCGAAGGAGGGTTATGTTATTTGAGTGTATGTTTGTAAATTTTTATACTCCCTGCTACAGCCTGAATGGCTAGAAGGATTTTACATATGAGGTGTCGTTAGATTAGTCTTGATAGCGCGACTGACACTGAGTACATAAAAATATAAAAAACAAAGTGGCGGATTTTGGACACCAAACCTGCAGTGATATAAAACATATTATAAAGTATCTGTAATACATTAAAATATATTTGTTGTTTATGTAGGTATCAAATAAAATATAATACACGGTGCGTACATTTCACAATAAATCATGGAGCTTGTTTTTCACTTTTGAGTGGTAATTTCATGCAGTCGAGATTTTTTTTATAATTAGTATTTTATTAACAAAAGTTGCTCAGATGTTTTTTGTTCAGTTTTCCCTTTAATGTTCTCAGGGTATAGTCAGGAGATGAACTCTAAAAATAAAAATATTGATTAGTTCCATGAAACTTACTTGATAACAATTAATATTGCTGAGTATAAATTGATTATCTATTCATCATCATCAACAGATTAGGAGCATGTATATTTGTTTGAGAAGAAAAATACTGAACATTCTTATGTGAATGATGAGATTTCTTACAGTCTTAACTGCTCCAGGTGTATTTTGAGTATTTAAAGCACTTGAATCTTTTTTCACCACCGAAGATACAGATGTTGCTTGCTGTAATACTTGTTACATAAGATTCGTCCATCTAAAAATTAAAATACATTAATATGTATATTTATTTTTAGAGAAAAATAGTGATTATATTTTTGTGAATGAAGAGATTACTTACAATCTTAACTACTCCTGGTGAATTTTGAGTATTTAAAACACTCAAACCTTTTTTCACCATTGATGGCACAGATGTGCTTGCTGTGCAACTGATAACAGATTCATTCTGGTAAAAAATAAAATGTATATAAACATTAAAAATAATTATGAGACAAATTTAATGTGTGTAAAATTTCATTACTTACACAATCTGTAATTGGGCTTTCATGACACATGATTTCACAATTTTCCACTTCCATCGGCTGAACAATATTGGGATGTGCAAAATCTGTAAGGTGATAGATATTTTCTTTAACAATATACTTAATAAATAAATAGCGAATTGTTTTGAACTGTGATTGAGGATGGACAAACAACTTAAGCATAAACTGAGTAACCCTACCGGTTACTCAGTTTATTCTTAAATTGTATATTAATTGTTAAGAAATCATTAAGTTATTTTTAACTGAACACATTATTACCATATTGGGAACAGCGTCAGGATTGAGATATGTGCTATTCCCTTTCTTCCATAGTAGTTTTTTATCAAAGTGTTCACTACATATTTTTGAAATAGGTTTTGGGATCCAAACTGTTCTTCTGGTAGCCGCAACCCACAAACTAGTCAGCATAGGATCACCAACAAATCTAAAAATGACAATACAAGATACCCTTAAATTGACAATTCAGAATTTTGCCTTATTTTAGGGAAATTTTCCACAAAAAACTAGCAGTACTGACTTGAGAGGTTATGTTAACAAAAATATTTAAAATCTCACGTATTTATCAAAAACATTATGAGTCTTGATATCATTTGTTAAAAATAAACTAAAATTAGGATGTTTAACTATGATAAATAAGTAAAATAGTCGGGAATAATGTCTACTTACGAATGAAAAGACAACCCACTAATTTTTCTCGAACTATCACTTTTACCTCCTATTATGCTGCACCGCACCATTTTCTAAAGATGCACTCTGTACATAACCACCTTCAGGCACATAAATAGCACAAAACAGTTATTCGTAATTGAAGAAACATACCAAAAACGTAATAATTAGTTTGTCACCCGTAAGAAACGTCAAAGTTTGTTTAGCAACTGAGTTGCTGGCCTTGAAAAAACCGGCCACGCAGTGAGGGACAAAAAATGATTCTCTTTGTCTCTTTTTTTCATCAGCCACGCGTATATGAGCATCCTTTTCTAAAGTCGAATTTTTAATTAGACGAAGTAAACTGACAGCAGCTAATGTCACTTTGTGAAATAATGTTGCCATCTTCTATGTAATAGTGATGGGTTCAGTTTTCGTTCACTCTCAGGAATGAATGATGATATGAATGAGTACATTGTTAATGTTATCTTACTATACGAAAAAAAGAAACTATTTTTATTTTACTGTATAAAAGTAGGTCGATATCTGCTAGTATTTAATTAAAATCACTTTTTTTACTACCTTCTTAAAAATAAGACAAATTCGGACGCGTCGCTTGCCATTTGTCTGTGTCATGCGCTTTCTAACCTCTGGTCTGACTGCTCGAATATTTTCTCTGCGCATACGGTGTTTACTTGTTGTTTTTGTTAAGTTTTTTTGGCTATAAATGCACCAGCGTGTGAACACGTCGCAAGCGCTTACCACACGCTTCCTTTGATCTGTGTTAAGAAACTGACACTAGTCTAGATCGGCGCAAGCCGAGCCAACCACAGCTAAACATCCCTGGCACTTGTTGAGGTTTGCGAAGCCTCGGCAAGCGTGTAAATGTAGCATTAGAGCACTCGGTAATGGTAAATGTAGGACCTACTATACGCAGTCGTCGAAAAGTACGAAAACTCTTTCGTACCTACTTACATAGCACGACTAGGATTGGAACCCGGTAACCGATATCGGCAGCACGGCGTTCTAACCACTCACTAGGCTACTTTGTACATACATAATGTTCTCTTAGATTTGCGCGAGCACTACACATTATAAATAAAAATATTGTCCGATGTTTCGTAACACTTTTCAGCGTTCGTGGTCACGGGGTCATCCCGTGACCACGAAAGCTGAAAAGTGTTATGAAACGTTGGGCAATAATAACAAAACGTAAAATCTAATTACACGCGAGTGAAATCCGTAAAAGTTGTTTTATTTATAATTGTACATACATACATATTATTATTTCTTTACTTGCATAATGCATAATTGCATACATATGTCTTAATGCCATGTTTTACAAAACATTACCTACACATGTACCCTGTTAGGGCATAGCAAAGGATAAAATATAGAATTATAATTAAAATCGTTAATAGTTATAAATATTAGTCATTATGAGAACAATTTTATACCGAGTTGCGATTTTTTCATTCATTCACTTTGTCACAACACTATTTTTGTTTTATCAAAACCTGACAACCCAGTAAACGTCACTTGACTTCGTCTAATTAAAAATACGACTTTAGTGTAAGTGAAATAAAGAATGTCCAGCAGTCTATAGTTTTCTCTGTCTACGGTCTATGGTTAATCGAAAGCAATCGAAACTCAAATCGAAAGTTACACTGCGGTCCGAAATGCGAAAATACTACGAACGTGCAAACGCCTTATACGGCACACCGCAAGAAGCTTATAGGTAAAACCTACGTTACAAAAGCTTCTTGTTTGTAGTAGTTTGGTAGTAGTACATACCTACATCTTACAGCATAGGATAAATATGCTCTAAGACCTACATACAAATTACAAATTCATTATCCGTTCGTAAACATGTACAAACTTTGTATGTACATGTTTACGAACGAATAATGGATTGTCACTTACGTCAATTTCTGACGTACTCTCTAATCTGTGGTTTGGTTTCCGTTCTTGTCGTGTTTTGTGGTTTGTTTTGTACGGTTTCGAAACTTTTGATTTTTATTTTTTAGTAAATAAAATGTCTCAACAATTAGAATTATTAACAGAAAATCCTTCGAAATGGACTTCAATATCATTTGTTACGCCGGAGATCCAAAAGAAGGAGATTAAGCCGTTTGTTTTATGTAAGTTACTCTTTACCGAATACGTAACTATTTTTTAATTTACTATCCTAAAACTATTCTTACCTACCTAGTATTCGACATTCGTTAAGAATTCATTTCAAACATACAGCCTGCATTGCCTTTATTTCTTGCTAAAAACAATAAATGTAATAACTATTGGAAAGTTATTCAACAGGATGTCTTCATTTAACACCCTGAAAAACTTGACAGGGAAGCTCTTGTTATCATATATCATCATTTCACCTGATGGTGTGTAACGATAAGGCCGAAGATGTAATCGAGCTTGCCCTGGAACTAGAGTTGCCACCAGAACTAGGTTTTTTTGAGACAAAGTATTTTTTCATTTAGTAAGTAAAAAATAAATAAAGTACACTGCGTCAAAGAAGAGTACTTATTTATTTTAACCTAGTATATGGAATGTACCATCATTTGTTGGACCTGGCCATGAAAATTTCATGGTTAGTGTACACTAAACTTTTGCTACAAAAACCTGGATTTAGTGGGAAGCTGTGTAACTTGGATACCTATCATCTAGAAGTAGCTGAAAACCATTGCCTTTTGGGAAAAAATGAAGTAAAAAGGGCAAGACCAAGTACTTAAGAACAGGAAATTCAAGTGAAAAACAATTTATACAAAGTGATTATTTCCTTAAACGTTGTTCAAAGGAGTGATTTTGAACAACATTTAAGAAAATAATCACTTTTTATAATTTTTCCCATACCCCCATACCATGAGACATCATGTACATATTTGACTCCGTCGTGGTGGAGTAGTTAGTATAGCTGTATTGAATAGTCTTAGGTTGAAAATCGTTTGGAGAAATTTGACAGTTTTCTATAGCCCGACGTGCTGTTGACTGTACTATTTTTAAATAAAAATAAAGAAATCATTTAAGGGCTAAGCAGTATTGTCAATAGTCCCACTGACCTACACCGCCCCCAAATAAATTAGGAGCGCCGTAGGAAAATGATGATGATGCTGTTAAGTTTGTCTTCACACACAGAGGTGTCCAATCATTATCCGAGCAGCCTCCTTGGGAGAGATTCCTACCAGCAGCACCCCCCCAGATTTAAAAAATTATGGAATTGTAAACAGTGGCGCCTATGACGTCCTTTTTATCCTGTAGCTCCCCTTTGGGCCGGCGCCCGAGTGCAACGCACACCCTGCACCAAATGTAAAACCGCCCTTGGTACCTACGCTGTATGTTAGCAAGCTACACATGATGGGCGCCAGCGCGAGAAAATATTTTATGCCGGCACTATAGGTAATTCCGCCCTGTTCACATAGCCTATGTTAGTTACGTTTTTATTTTTACATATTCGCCGGCGCCCGCCGCTAAGCCAAAAGCCGTGGCCGGGCTGTAAGTCTTCCCCGTGCATCTCTGTTCACCTCCAATTCATATCATAATCCGTTTAGTCAAACTACTTTCATCTACCAAACAGGGCCGAGTCGCCCCTATGTGCGAAGTGTGCGGTGCACACAGGCGCCAAGGCAATAGGGGCGCCAGATGATATATCATCTCCATAGTATTGGTACAAGATGACAAAAAAACGCTTGTTCCCAATGAGTCACACTGTAACACGTTGGGACAATTCATATAAGAGGTTACTTATTATTATAAAAGATTATTTAACCCAATTATGTATTATAATTATGATTAAATAGTATGCTAAACATCTCCTGCATAGTCATGGTAGCCTGGTACTTCAGGTTGGAAGATGCCCAACGTGTTACAGTGTGATTGGTTGGGAATTAATTTACAAAGTTGTCCCAACGAGTCACAGTGTTACAGGTTACAGTGTGACTCGTTGGGAACAAGCGCAAAATAAGAGGCGCTCCATAGGTCTCGCACACAGGCGCTGCCGGGGATCGGCGCGGCCCTGCTACCAAACAGTAACATGGTTATGATAATTATCATTCACAAATTGTTGTCCACAGTGGCCATCAAAGAACTGGAAGGCAACCCAGACAGCAGAACATCTAGCTTGATGAACGCAGACAAGTTTGCAGCTGTCAGAGAGGTAGTCCGACATTTTGCGAGGCTCCGGTCAGCGACCAGAGAGGCATGGGGATGCGATGATGTTGTAACCTTCTTAGAGGGATTGAGGTAAGACACTACCTACGTTTTTTTAGTAAAATTGTCTAGGAAATAATCCCATTTCACCTGGTGAGCAGTGGAGAAATGAAGAGAGGTTAGTGCGAGAGACGATATAAGCTTGCACTAGCTCGAGCAGCAAAAATGCCTACACATAACGGGTGTAAAAGACATGAGCAGTCAAACGAAAACCATGTATTCTGCTCACCATCATAACATTTTTCTTCCTTTAGACTATACCTGGGAAATTGATAGTTACGATTTAATTGAAGGTCAAAGTCATAATTTTTTTTTCATATTTTTATGAAAACGTATTCTAAACATTATTTCTTGATTATTGTCCAAAGAAACATTATAATTTTTTTTAGTATTTCATAACAAAAAATGGTTTCAAAACGTTAGCGTTCAATGTAGCTCACTCGATGCGCACGGACACAAACGAACAGGGCCGCCGTCTGGCAAAAATATCACGGTTTTGCGAGTTGCGTGCGAGTTGATCGCTTTACGTTGCGCAGTACAATTTGCAATATTTTTTAACACCAAAAAATAAAAATCATTTCCCAGCAAATATTTTTTTAAATGTGTCTTATTTTAAAGTATAGAATAGGTACATGATTCTCGTTTGACTGTTCATGTCTTTTACATCCTGTATAGTTGGTTTATATTAGCAGAATAAATGTTGATGGTTTATATTAGCAGAATAAATGTTGATGGTTTATATTAGCAGAATAAATGAACTTCCGTCACATAAATTTAAGCTTCATATCAAACAAATTTTAATGAAGAAAGCGTATTATAAAGTTCAGGAATATATAGATGATAAAAATGTGTGGACACATCCAAATGTGCTCGATTCTCCATTGTAATCTAGTGAGATATCAATATGTGTAAACATTTAATTTTGTAATTGACAAGATTGTAAGGAAAGATGTCTTAAATCACTTTTTTTTATATATATTTTTTATTTTAAGTTTAATTATTAGTCTTGATTTTAATAAATTATTATGATTAATTATTAAAGACTTGACAATGTGAATTATGACTCTTTCCAAATCAATATTATGAAAACTTTAAAGGGAGGATAAAACTTGTTGAGTTTCTTGCCGGTTCTTCTCAGAACAAGGCCTCCTGGTAGACTCTCGAACCGATGGCATCAAAATTGACTTTCATAAGTGTACAAATTGTACCTAAATGAATAAAGTAATTTTGACTTTGACTTTGATGAGAGCCTTGAGAAGCATTTCTGGTGTGAAACTGTGTGACAGGACAATGACGTGAAGGTCGAGTAGCATACCCGTAGGAATTATTATACTCTTTGCCCTAAGAGTATAATAATTCCTACCTTTTTCCTTTTGTGGGAAACCTATGGGTCGCGTCGCTTTTGAATAGCGTCGTGGGAGAAAGGCCTAAGGGATAATACTGTTTATTACAGATTTTCACCAGAGTGTGTAGCGGAACTCGCCGCGCTAATGTGTGTGGACAAGATATATGAGAACATACCCACACATTTGCGTGTCAAACCTGGATTGTTGACTCTGCAGTGGAGAATTGATATATCTCTAAGGTAGGTTGCTAGAATTCTCTAAAATATGTTTTTCTTGAGCCTCTAAAAATACTTTTACTTATGCTGTTTCTGTTCCCCAATTTCTTAGTGCTGCGGTTTTGTTATTATATTGTAAAGGCATCTATCTATCAGCGTTTTCCAAACTGGGTGGCGCGCCTCCCTAGGGAGGCGCAGACTAGTCAAAAGGGAGCCGCGAAAATTGTGACACGTTAAAAAATTGTTCATCATCATCATATCAGCCGAGAGACGTCCACTGTTGGACATAAGCCTCCCCTAAGGATCTCCAACCCGAACGGTCCTGCGCTGCCCGCATCCAGCGGCTTCCCGCGACCTCTACCAGATCGTCAGTCCACCTTGTGGGGGGCCTACCAACGCTGCGTCTCCCGGTACGCGGCCGCCATTCAAGAACCTTTCCGCCCCAACGGCCGTCAGTTCTCCTAGCAATGTGCCCTGCCCATTGCCACTTAAGGTTCGCAATTCTTTGGGCTATGTCGGTGACCTTGGTTCTCCTGCGGATCTCATCATTTCTGATATGATCACGCAGAGAAACTCCGAGCATAGCCCTCTCCATTGCCCTTTGAGTGACCTTGGGCCTTCTTATGAGGCCCATTGTAAGCGGCCACGTTTCGGTTCAGTAGGTCATCACTGGCAACACACACGGATTAAAGACTTTCGTCTTGAGACACTGCGGTAGATGGGCCGAGAATATGCCACGTAGCTTCCCGACCGCTGCCCAGCCGAGTTGGATTCGTCGATTGACCTCTTTCTGGAAATTGGACTTACCAAGTTGGACTGTTTGTCCTAGGTAAACGTAATCGTCGACAACTTCCAGTGTAGAGCTTCCAACCTTCACAGGAGTGGGTACGACATGCGAATTCGACATAATTTTCGTCTTATCCATGTTTATTTTAAGACCCACTTGTTGGGAAACTCTACAGAGATCGTCGAGCATATTGCCCAGTTCTTCCAAGGTCTCAGCCATGACTACGATATCATCTGCAAAGCGAAGGTGAGTCATGTACTCGCCATTTTTGTTGATGCCAAGTCCTCTCCAGTCCAGAAGCTTAAACACGTCCTCCAGCGCAGCTGTGAACAGTTTCGGCGATATCACATCGCCCTGTCTCACACCTCGCTGGAGCTGTATGGGTTTTGACTTTTGGTCCTGGAGGCGGACTGACATAGTGGCGTTTTCATACAGTGACTGCAATACTTTGATGTACCGATAGTCTATTTGGCACCTCTGGAGTGACTGGAGCACGGCCCAAGTAATCGACCGTATCGAAGGCCTTCTCATAGTCCACAAACGCCAAGCATAATGGCAGGTTATATTCCTCGGTCTTCTGTATAACCTGCCGCAGCGTACGTGTGGTATCAGGACCGTTCGTCCACCTGCTTTCAGAAAAAATTGTTATCACCACAGATATATCAATCTAAGGAGATCGGTCGAATCGCCGAGTTCATAGGAAGACCGAGTGTCTCGATCAGCGGCCGTACTACTTAACATGGTTCTAGTTGAGCATGCCGTAATATACACTATTCATTGCGCGCGTCATAAGTACTGCGAAGCGATGAAAGTTTAGCACAGCCAAAGGAGATCGGTCGAATCGCTGAGTTACGTATTCACTTGACTTTATCGGAAGGCGAAGTGGCGGAAATGTATGCCCACAGGACATACACTTGTCACAAGTTAAACGCCGGCTTGGCCTATCTCCTTGGCCTATCACACATTTAATGAAATCTTCAAAGGATTCGCCAAATGATTAAATATTTTTAAGGGAGGCGTATAGTAACATCAAGTTTGGAAACTACGAAACCACTGACCTACATCGAATCGCAGTGCGCTCAATTTGCGTTTACACAATCAACACGATCCACGCTGACTCTGCGAGGCGTCAGTATACGTTTGACCACAAAATTCTAACGAATAAATTTCTAAGAAATAGTATTCGCCTGGTGGCAGCACTGTGACATGAGGTCTAGATCATTGGTCTGAGTGAGGTCTACATTTTAAGCTTAGATTCTAATCTAAGATTTCAAGATATCATTCATAAATGCTCATTTCACAATTCTATGACGTTTTTAGAGCGGGAATGACACCACTGAGACTTGGTCTCAAGACTCTAAGGATATGAATAACCTTAGTGTTTGAGACCAAGACCAAGTCTCAGTGGTGTCATCTGGCCTATCAAAAACCTTCATCGGTTCTTTATGTAAGCACCCATAGGCTACATTGCAACAGACTTCAACAATAGGAGGAGTCGATTTACCTCATAAACATTTCATTCCTTCATTTTCTCCGAAGTCGGGTTACAGGTTTTTAAACTTTTGCTTGTTAATATACCAATTTTTCTTTCAGCCAATCACTAATAGCATCAGAAAACGCAGACGCGCAGAGATCAAGAGAGATAATGAGAAGAAATACACACATAATTCTCACGTTGACACTCACCAACGGTGACACACACACATACAGACTGACCATAGACAAATTCCACGAACTTAGATTCTCTATAGCCAGCGCACTGAAGTCTATGATTGTGTTAGAGAGGCGAAAGTGTATGAGGAAGGAATGACACAGGTCTTCTTGGGGATAAGCCCCCACATTTTAAGAGCGTATTCGCATAATGACAACTTTTCTAAACGTCAACTGAACAGTCTAATGTGTTATGTATTATCGCGGACTCATAAGCACTCGCGAACTCAAACACGTCGCCTATAGCGCAATACAAAGGCTGACAAATATAAAAAAGGCCGCCTTGGCTGTGTGATATGTAAATTCAGGGTTATATTTTTATAGCCAGGGACGAAGTTCTCGTTTCCTTCGAAATAATCTCAAATTCGTGTTTACCCTTCGCGAATCCTTCGACCATAAAATCTCGGAAATGGAGATTTTTTGGAATCATCATCAGCAGCTCAATTAATGTCCCCACCTCGGGCTCGAGCCTACCCCGCATTAGGGGCGATTAGGCCTTAGTCAACCACGCTGGCCAAGTGCGGGTTGGTCCACTTCACACACAACCTAAGAATTTCTTCATAGGTGTGTGCAGGTTTCCTCACGATGTTTTCCTTCATCGTAAAAGCGTCGATTAAACGTACATATGATTTCAAAATTTGAAAACGCATTGGTACGTGGTGGGGATCGAACCAGTGCCTCCCGGGTGGGAGACGACTCTCTTACGCACTACGCCACCGACGCTTCCGTTTAGAATTATATATTTACAATAATCGAAATACTTAAGATATTTCTGTGTGAAATGTTGCAATTTATACTATATTTTCAAAATATCATAAAGTGCTATTTTAGAAACTGCTTTTGTAAGTTAAAAGTTTTGTAAATAACTAAATATCAACAAAATGAACTAAAGATTACAATACAATCTTTAAATAACTGTGAATCTAGGTAGTAGTGTTAAGCACTGCATGCAGATATGTGACTTTTAATGGCCGAAAAGGGATTCTAAGAGTAAGCCCGAATTCGAGATTATTTCGAAGGAAACGAGAATTGTGTCCCGGGCGGAGTGTAGGTACTCATTTTGGGAGAGAAGTTGGCGTTAACGGCATTCGACCACATCAGACTTTTTGTAGGGCAGATAATGAAGCGATTTTTTTCATTGCTTAAAATTTAATTACAATTTCTGGCCGACTATTTGTACGACGTGTGCGTTTCACTATTGCAATCATAGATATAGGACACTATAGATCGGCAATGTAAAAGAGAAAGAGCACACTAACGCGTATATTAGAGCGAGATAGATAGACGAGACCATTTCACGTACACGCAGGCGGCCTGTCAGTCACATAGAAAAGACAACAACTGTCAGATTGCCGTACTATTTTTCACGCATACATGAGCATTACTCACACATTGGTGCCAATCTATAAACGTCAGTAATCATTATGAAGTCGAGCTATTTCGCTTGACATAACTATTTATTTGTTTGGTTCAATGACGTAGGAATTCACATGAAGTACCCAACAGTAACTGACAGTTATGTCACACAATATGACTGCCTGGCCGCAATATATATATATATAAATAACTATAGCTACAGACAATAGGCCGGGTCCATAGAATTCCTACGTCATTGGTTTGGTTAACCAATAATTTAAGAAACCGCGTGGCGGATATCAAGAATTTTATAGGTAAAATTGGAAGCCACACTACTAATAGAAAAGTGAAGGCAACTTTTTTGACCCCAGGTAACCTTTGAATGATTCCGTTTCCTACCTGTCCCTTTCCTAACTCTCCGCACAACTCATATGATGACGTACTTACGTACGTATGACAAATTCGACGGTCACGTGACTCTCTTATCTTCAATTTTTATTCGAGTTATGGCTCCAGTTTTACCTAAAAATTTCTTGCTTCAAACACACTCAGAGGCCGACCTAGGCCGACAGCGTGTACGTGAAAGGGTCTCGTTTATCTATCTCGCTCTAATATACGCAATACGCATATGCTTTCTCTTTTACACTGCCGATCTTCAGTTTCCAACATCAATGTTTGCCCCATAATGTAGCCGTGGCTTTATACCTACCAAATTAAATTAAATTAGAAATAACTTTATACATTCCTTATCTCAATTAAAACTTTATTACTTGTTAATGTTATTGTAGATATAAGAAAATAATATATTTAGAACGTCCAGTGAGGAACCAAAATGTGCGAGTAGCTCGCGAATTTTTCCTAACAGCTGTACTGGTGAACGTTTGGACATATCGTTTTGTCAAACTCTTTCAAATCAAAAAAGTAATATTTGCCTAATGGTTGTTGGCTTAGTATCTAAGCCGCAGGCCAGACAGAAAAAACTTAACCCGAGGCCAGAGCACGGACGCGACTTTTAAATTATACAGGCTGTAAAAGACATGAACTGTTAAACGAGAACCATGTATTCTATACTTACATCAAAATAAGAAACATTTCAAAAATTAATTGCTGGGAAATGATGTTTATATTTTTGGTGGTAAAAAAAATTGCAAACTGTACCGCGCAATGTAAAGCGCTCAACTCGCACGCAACTCGCAAAACCGCCGTCCGTGCGCATCGAGTGAGCTACATTGAACGCTAACGTTTTGAAGCCATTTTTTGTTATGAATGACTAAAAAAATTGATAATATTTCTTTGGACAATAATTATGAAATAATGTTTAGAATATCTTTTCATAAAACTTATGACTTTGATCTTCAATAAAATCGTAACTATCAATTTCCCAGGTATAGTCTAGCTAGAGGGAAAAAAATGTTATGATGGTGAGCAGAATACATGGTTCTCTTTAGACTCCGCATCTCTTCTGTATGTTTTCATAAGTTTTGTATGAAAATACAATCTACAGTTCTCGGTGTTCCACTTGTAGGCGATAATCGCGTGGCACCGACGCATCTGATAGCGACCGGGCCCCTTGTTAGGGAGGTCGTCTGGCAACCGGATTGAGCCAATAAGAGCAGACTATGTCGTCGTCGTGCGACATATTACGTTAATATTCTATTGGCCGCAGTAAAACGTAGGCGGGGTTTGGCGCAGAGTAGCTGTGACTCTATTGCTCAATGAAACACCGGTAAGTTTGGCGACTGTACTTTAAGGCGCAGAGTCTCTTAAGTCTTTTCTATCTGGCTTGTGCCTAAGACCTTTGAGCCATATCTTCGTTTGACTATGTCCATTCTTAGTTAATTTTTGCTATACTAGAAAAAATACACTGAAAAAAATCGACCTGCCTCAGGCGGGAATCGAACCCAGCATCTTCCGCAATCCGGGCGGCTGCGTTAACCACTATGCTGGTTTCGATTCCCGCCTGAGGCAGGTCGATTTTTTTTCTGTGTATTTCTTCTAGTATTAAAAATATTTACGCGTTTGTAAACGCAAATATTATTCCTTATTTTTTTCAATTGTGCTAACCATATTGTCTACGGTAGAATTTTTGTATCATTGAAATAAAAATCTGACGTCATACAAGAGCGAACACTTCCATTTTGTCAATTACGTTTTTTTATAATGTTATAACTCTTGCTTTAAAACAAAACGGCATGAAAATTGTAAAAAATATTCGTTATTTATAATAGTTGTTTTTATCTTATTGTGTTCTAGTAATTAAGTAATTATTGTGGTGCATATTATGCATTTATCTTGTTTAATAGTCTATTTTTATTAAATAAAACGATAAAGTAATTAAATAAATTGTTTTATTTGCTAGGTATCTACAAATTCACAAGTCAACCAATATTTAAATACATACATAAAATCACGCTTATAATTCCAAAAAGCGTTGAGCAGAGCTTTAGTAACATTCGGTTACACATAAAGCCACATTTGGCAGTATGGGCCATTAACACGTTCCGCCGCAGTAATGCCCGGCATATACAGCAGTTGTAATCACGAAGATAGATTAAGAATGGTAAAATATAAGTTCCTTGGTTGTAATTCATATAATGACAGTACGGGTGTCGCCGTTTACGCGGAAATCATTCCAAAATTACTTGAGCAATAGCCGTCAAAGGACATTTAAAAATCAAATATTTTGTATATTTTCATGCTAATAGCGACATCTATTTGTTGCGATGTAAACTACAGTAGATTCTTTTAAAGTGAATACTGGCTGACTGACTGAATGAATGACTGGTGAATACTGGCTGACTGACTGAATGAATGACTGACTGACATATCAACGCACAGCCCAAACCGCTGGGTCTAGAGATTCCAAATTTGGCACGTAGGTTCCTTAGGAGGTCCAGGGGTGCACTAAAAAAGGATTTTTGGAAATTCACCCTCTAAGATGGTGAAAACGGGGTGAAAAGATTGTATGGAAAACCGTCATTTTTGAAGCTAAATAGATAAAAATTGGTATTTAGCTACTTAGTTAGAAATTAAGAATGACGTATTTCAGGATTTTTGAAAATCTAATCCCTAAGGAGGTAAAATAAGGGATGGAAGTTTGTATGGAAATCCCTAAATTTTTTAAAGTAAAAACTATGAAAATCGGTATATGGCGCTTGGGTTAGAAGAAATAATAAGAAAATTTAAATGCTGCCCGAAATAACTATTCTACGCGGACGAAGTCGCGGGCAAAAGCTAGTTTAATATAGAAATTTAACCATAATTATAATAAACAAACTCAATGTGAAAACGTTGTGATAAAATGTTTATCGCGATACAAAATTTGTACGATAAAATAGTGATGTTGTTATGATAGTCTTATTTAATTAGCGCGATTGCCTTTCTGGGCCTTTTTTAAGACACCTTCGATTGATCTTCGAAGTGTTTATACTCGTAATAATATAATAATATATTTCTACGCTCACACCAATTATCTAGCCCAAATTAAGTATCTTTAAGAACTTGTGTTATGGATACTAGATAACGAACAAATATACTTCATAATCTAGATATTTTTTTAAATAAACTTAAATAAATATATAAACAACCATGACTCATGAACAAATGCTCGTGTTCATCACACTAACATTTGCTACTACCAGGACGCGAACCCGGACCCTCCGATGCGTAGGCAGCGTTACTGACCACTCCACCACGGCGGCGTTTATAGATGTCATTAGGCTGCTGACGTCACTACGCAAGCTTCGTTTACAAGTCACTCTGTTCAATTTGAACGGCGATTTCTTCTTGTTTCTGCAAACAAAATGTAGATTAATGTTCACTAGGTCAGAGGTTCCCAACCTTTTACCCTATGCGCCTCGACCAACGTTATGATAAAATACTACGCCCCCCTAGGGTCTGAAATGGGGAGTCAAAATAAGAAATTAAGCAAACGATGAAAATATTGGTGTGTTTTTTTAATCAAAAGACAAGTAGGTAATCAACTTAGAAAAGTAAAACATACAATTAATGAGAGCACTGTAACTGCACTTTATTAACCAACTGGTGAAATCCTTGGCTTTATAGTGGTCAGTGCAGAGCGAAGATTATTTAAATGAACAATTTTGAAGCCGCTCGCTGCGGCCCAACTGTTTTATAGTATAGTATTGTATTATTTGTATTTTGTATTATTATTATTTTAGTTCATTTTATTTTAATTTGACATATTTTTAATTCCTATAATTTGTAATTGTTATTACATTTTATGAAATTGTACATTTTATTTTAAATGTTATTTAATTTAAATTTTTAACTCTAATGGCAATAAGATAATAAATTTATTTTTTAATATGGATTTCTTAAATTGTATTATTGATATGGATCTGATCTGAAATAAATGTATTTTATTTTATTTATTATAGTTATAAATAATGGACAATTTTAATAACAATAATTTTAGATATTTTTTTAAATAAACTTAAATAAATTAATGTTTTTAAAATTAGCGTCGCTTTTTCGGGAGACCGTTAATAAATGAAATAAAACCAGAATGCAAATAGAAATATATTGATAAAGTATGGATTAGGTATAAATGTTGTGCGGACGGGAGCGGGCGGCAAGCGGTATAGAAGCCGCTGACGTCACACGGACATTAGCCCCGCGCCCGCGACTAGAAGCGGTGTATAGTTTTATACCAAACTTAAATGTATTATAACTTTGTAAATGTGTATCGTATCGAAGTGAAAAAAAAACTGTTGAATATTTGGTAATGCGATCTATAATTTCATGAAATTAAAAAAAAATATTTTCCCAAGCTTTTTCTTATTCTCTATCAAAGGCTCAAATATACAACATGTAAATTAAATAACCAACACCCTGAATACAGGTGGTTTGAGATCGGCTTCTGAGTTGATTGCAAAAATATTTTTTTAAAAAACGAAAAAAAAAACCAAAAGTACCCAGTAAAACAGTGTACAATATTTTTTGGGTAATTTTGTTTTTTTTTTTCAAAAAAAGTAGGTTTTTTTTATTTTTTGAAATTAACTCCGAAGCCGATCCCAAACCACCTGTATTCAGGGTGTTGGTTATTTAATTTACATGTTGTAGTGATTGCAAAAGACAGAAACACGATTAGAAATCATACACTCGATAGAAGTACCTTAAGCGTGTCTTGCGCGAATATGGCTTGAGTACTCTCTTGTGTAATCTGCGAGATTAAGTTATTTTTCCGCTGAAAAAATACATGTAAACATTCAATCAACAATTAATATACACACAAATACAATATGGATGTTAAAGTCATTCACACCGGTTTCCCACCTTCTAGTCCAACTTTTTGAAGATAGTTTCAAGGACTGCAATGAAAAGTTTAGGGGATATAGGGTCTCCTTGTCTAACGCCTCTTTCAATAAGGTATTTTGCACCATGAAAGAAAAAAATATATGAATAATAATAATAATAATAATAAGCCCTAGCACGATATCTTACACACCTTCGTTATCCTCATCACCCTCTACCGTTAGCTTAAATAGAAATTCGCCGAACCCTGCCTTTGATGTTGCGCAGGAGGCAAATGCCTTCCTACCTGCGTCCACAAAGGCTGGAAAACCTAGAGTGCGCATGAGCTGGAGTAAAGAAGTAAACACCTTTATTATGCGCACATATTATTACACCACTAAACTAGAAACTGATATGACCACTTATCGGGAAAAAATGCATGAACTTTTTAAACAGCAATATCCACAAATTAATGTCACAGAACAGAGAGTAGCGGATCAAAGAAGGACAATAGTAAAGAACAACTATCTAAATCAGAAATTACTGTACCAATTAAAAGAAGAAGCCCGAATACAACTGCAACAAGAAGATAATAATGACCATAATATAGATAGAATCGCTGATACAAATATCAATGACGATACTGGAATACACACATACTCAGAATCACCAATCCCTGATTGTCTTACACAAAACTCACAAGCATCACACATATCCATACAAAATGAGGTCATAACCTTAACTTTAGAAAATTCCAATAACACTTTATATGAAAATAGTTCTGTTAAAAATACATACATCCAAGAACTACATGACAAATTACAAAAAAATCTAACACAATATACAGGAATGGATCCAGCAGCTCGACCTAAGTTACCCAAACTAAAGTACAGCGCCAAACTCACACAACTTGTAAACATATTTAACAACTCTATATTAAAACAGTTCATATTAGACGAAACACAGTTAATAGATTTACATACTCTTATATATTGCACAGCAGTCGTAATATCGGAAGAACTTCACTATAAAATAGAAACTTGTACTGGAAATTTTAAAATTAGAAACAATAATAAACCCGCTTGGCAAGTCAGATTAGAAAAAGATATAGAGAAACTAAGAGCAGATTGTGGTAGGCTAACACAATATATCAATAATAATAGATCAATAAAAGTAGTTAAAAGCGTTGAAGCAATATTTAAAAGTAGGATTACACACACAAGACATGAGAACGATAATAAGAAACCAGAAGAATTCTTAGACACATTAAAGCAGAAACTAGCACTTAAAGCTCATCGTCTTAAAAGATACAAGAAGGCAGAACAGAGAAAAAATGAAAACAGAGTATTTAATACAAATGAAAAACAGTTCTATAGAAATCTACAGAAATCTGAACCCGAGTTGAGTAATGATGACGGAATAGAAATCCCAACACAGGAACAATTAGAAACATTCTGGAGCAGTATATGGGAAGAACAGGTACATCACAACGAAAACGCAGTTTGGATATCAGAAGAACAGGTAAAATGGAATCAACTACAAGAAATGGAATTTAGCGAAATTACTGAAACTGATATTACACATATTACGAGTAGACTACACAACTGGAAATCTCCCGGTATAGACAAAATACACAATTTCTGGTATAAAAAACTAACAGTACTTCACAATTCAATAGCAAAAAACCTAACACTTGTCATCTTAGGTAAACAACATATACCACAGTTTATTGCCACAGGTATAACTTATATGTTACCAAAAACCAGTTACACTTCACAACCTTCACAATACCGGCCAATCACATGTTTACCTACCATTTATAAAATATTGACATCAGCAATTACAAAAAGAATCAATGCTCACATAGAACGCCACAATGTTATAGCAGAGGAACAAAAGGGATGCAGGCGCGGCCACATGGGATGTAAGGAACAACTTATAATAGATTCCACTATACACAAACACGCCGCTACAAAAAATAGAAATCTTCATTGTACATATATTGACTATAAAAAAGCATTCGACAGTATACCACATTCTTGGCTGTTACAAATACTACACATATACAGAATAAACTCTCAAATAATAGAATTTTTAGGTAAAATAATGACATATTGGAAAACAACACTACATGTTAGTACCCGTAGTAAAACTATTACAACCCGACAGATATCTATCAAAAAGGGCATCTATCAAGGTGATTCCTTGAGTCCCATGTGGTTTTGCCTCGCATTGAACCCACTTTCTCGACTACTGCATGAATGTCAAGCTGGGTATCAGTTAAAATATTCTACAAATAAAACCATTATCTCACACCTCATTTATATGGATGATATAAAATTATATGCTAAAACAGGGAAAGAGATGGAGAAACTAATCACAACCACATCACAATTCAGTAGGGATATTAATATGGAATTTGGATTAGATAAATGTAAAATAATACATATTGTAAAGGGTAAGGTAAGACCTGGTGACTTTGCTATCAATAATATCGACTCTATTACAGCAATGCAGTCAACTGATTTATATAAATACCTCGGATACAAACAGCTCAAAGGTTTAGATCACACCAGTATAAAACAAACATTAACCACAGAATACAAGAGAAGATTGAATAGTTTATGCAAGTCCCAACTCTCTGGAAAAAATCTCACTAAAGCTATTAATACCTATGCAATCCCAATATTAACTTACTCTTTTGGTGTTATAAAATGGTCGAAAACTGATATAGAATCCTTAGAAAGAATAATACGCACAACACTTACAAAACATAACAACATGCACCCAAAATCTGCAATAGAACGATTAACCATCAAAAGAAGTAACGGAGGAAGAGGAATTATAGACATGAATAATCTCTGGCAAAATCAAATCATACGTCTAAAAAGTTTCTTCCAATCGAAAGCCGGTACCAGTGAAATGCATGCTGCGATATCTCAAAATGATATTAATTACACTCCGCTTAACTTACAGGATCAAACAATTCCCACTACTACTGTAAATAATAACAATAACCTTGACAAACAGAAAATAGAAAATTGGAAGAAGAAGGTACTTCATGGACGACATCCACATGATTTAGAACAGACACATATAGATACAGAAGCATCAAATAAATGGTTAAAAGTAGGAACTTTATTTCCAGAAACGGAAGGATTTTTAATAGCTATACAAGATCAGATAATAAATACGAAAAACTATAGAAAATATATAATTAAAGACCCTAATATAATAAACGATAAATGCCGCAAATGTCACACCCAATCCGAAACCATACAGCACATCACCGGAGCATGTACAACTCTCACGCAAACAGATTATACATACCGACACAATCAAATGATAAACATAATCCACCAAACTCTAGCACTCAAACATAATCTTATTCCAAATACCAATACTCCATACTACAAACATATACCACAAACTGTACTTGAAAATCCCTCACACAAATTATATTATGACCGAGCCGTACTTACGGATCGGACAATCCACTACAATAGACCAGATTTAATATTGCAGGACAAAATACATAAAACAACTTTTCTTATAGATATCGCCGTACCTAATACGCATAATCTACAAAAAACCATAAGTGAAAAAATTAATAAATATGCAGAGCTTAGAGAAGAAATTATTCGAATTTGGAAACAAGAAAAAGTATATATAGTCCCTATTGTTATCTCCACCACTGGTGTTATACCCCACCACCTACACCACAGCTTAAAACAGTTAGATCTCAAAGATACTCTCTACATTACTTTACAAAAAGCGGCCATTCTAAATACCTGTAGAATTGTTAGAAAGTTCATGTCTATAGATGAAAATGAAATAGCTTCACATAATAACGCACTACATTCAATAGGTTAACACATCGCGCTCCACTATTACTTGGCAATAGCCCGTAATAGTGGTTTCAACCAGCTTTAAGCTGAGAAAAACAACAGAAGTAAATAATAATAATAATATATTTCCACGCTCACACCAATTATCTAGCCCGAAGTAAGTATCATTAAGAACTTGTGTTACGGATACTAGATAACGGACTTTTTTTTAATATACATAATAATTTTAGATATTTTTATAAATAAACTTAAATAAATATATAAACAACCATGACTCGCAAACAAACATTCGTGTTCGTCACACAAACATTTGCCGCTACCAGGATTCGAACCCGGACCGCTTGATGTGAAGCCAGCTATACTGACCACTCCACCACGACGGCGTCATGTGAATGATAGATATTGCAAAAACCAAATGAGAAGCATCGATTTTTATTCATAAATATGCAATTTAAATTTTACAAGTCTATTTTAAAAATCGGTTTTTTTAAGCTGTCCCTAAAATATTTAAAACGCCGTTCGCCATATTGGAATGCGACGTGACGTCACTCCGTCGTTAGTAAATAAAGTAGATTTGTATCGTGCTTTGTGCTGATAAATTTGTAATCATACGAATTCTAAATAATTGATGATATAGAAAATTAAACTGTTGGGAACTTTAATTTGGTGACAATTGACATTATCTATACTATATAATTTACTGTATAAAATCTTAAATTTGATATTTGTTATATGTTGCGTAAGAGCGTCGTCTCCCACCCGGGAGACACTGGTTCGATCCCCGACACGTACCAATGTGTTTTACAATTTTGAATTCATATCTACGTTTAATCGACGCTTTTACGGTGAAGGAAAACATCGTGAGGAAACCTGCACACACCTATGAAGAAATTGTTAGGTTGTGTGTGAAGTGGACCAACCCGCACTTGTCCAGCGTGGTTGACTAAGGCCTAATCACCCCTAATGTGGGGTAGGCTCGAGCCAGAGGTGGGGACATTATACGAGCTGTTGGTGAAATTGGTGATATGATAAAATGACAAAATTTGCACGTCTGTTAGCAGACTGAATACTATGTCTAGTCTAATTATTAAGATCCCTATGTACCTCAATTGTATTCATGCAAATAAATGATTATTATTATAATTATTATTAAATTGTATGTATACTCACTCGTCCGTTCGTCTGTCCCATGTGTACTCTCCTGTCATGCGCTCTCAGAGCATCTCGGCTAGCGTACTGGCGGCCGCACGCGCAAGAATACTTGGCAGTAGTACCGTGGGCTGTGGCCAAGTGACCAGATAGTGTGGATGGGAATATAAACCGTTTGGTGCAATGCTCGCATTCGTACCTACAATAATTGAGTTTGCAGTTAGATATTTGGCCAAGTGACCAGACAGTGTGGATGGGAATATGAACCGTTTGGTGCAATGCTCGCATTCGTACCTACAATAATTAAGTTTGCAGTTAGATATTTGGCCAAGTGACCAGACAGTGTGGATGGGAATATGAACCGTTTGGTGCAATGCTCGCATTCGTACCTACAATAATTAAGTTTGCAGTTAGATATTTGGCCAAGTGACCAGACAGTGTAGATGGGAATATGAACCGTTTGGTGCAATGCTCGCATTCGTACCAAAAATAATAAAGTTTGCCGTTAGATATTTGGCCAGGTGACCAAACAATGTGGATGGGAATATGAACAGTTTGGTGCAATGCTCGCATTCGTACCAAAAATAATAAAGTTTGCCGTTAGATATTTGGCCAGGTGACCAGACAGTGTAGATGGGAATATGAACCGTTTGGTGCAATGCTCGCATTCGTACCTATAATGGTTTACAATTAGATAGTTATTTATGGAATAATTTTATTTTTGCGTGACAACGTCTTATAATTCGATAGAGCCGGCTGCACGCACGAAAAAACATGACGCATGCGGCGTTACCTCGCTCTGAGGCGTTCCATGTAAGGCCGGCAAAACAAATGAAATTAAATTTTTCTTTTGAAAAATGCTACCATTCCATCAGTATTTTCTTAAGACGTTGTCACGTCAACTATCGTCAGTAAACCGACTTTTTGCGTTTACAAACGCGTAAATATAATACTAGAAAAATGCACTGAAAAAAATCGACTTGCCTCAGGCGGGACTCGAACCCGCACCAACAACGCTCAACGGTCAACGCGTCCACCCGGATTGTGGAAGGTGCGGGTTCGAGTCCCGCCTGAGGCAAGTCGATTTTTTTCAGTGCATTTTTCTAGTATTATAGATAATTATTTGCTAATTAAGGAGGTTCACCGGGTATGGACAAAACGTTGCCCAGACATGTGAATACTTCAGATTTTTTAAAAACTAATAGCCACAAAAATATACAACGGCGCGTGGTATTATCTATCATAATAGTTTTATTAGAGCGGGTATCCCCGAATGTAGTTGTGACTGTCATGACAGTTAGACATTATAGTATATGTCAACGGTGAGCAGACACAAAACCATTGGCTCTAATCCAACATTATTTAAGTAGCGTCCAGGTATTTTGCATTAGAGAGGAACTTCAGCATCACACTAGCGTGTACCCAATAAGCCGGAACTATTATTTAACTCTTATGTGGTTTGGCACAATGTAAACCCAACGCAAGCAAGACGCTTTCCTCGGCGATCCGACATATGTGGACAATATACTGGGTGTAAAAGACATGAGCAGTCAAACGAAAACCACGTATTCTATACATCAAAATAAAACATATTTCAAAAAAAATATTGCTGGGAAATGATTTTTATTTTTTGGTGTTACAAAAAATTGCAAATTGTACCGCGCAATGTAAAGGGCTCAACTCGCACGCAACTAGCAAAACCGCGATAATTTTGCGGACGGCGGCCCCGTTCGTTAGTATCCGTGCGCATCGAGTGAGCTACATTGAACGCTAACGTTTCGAAGCCATTTTTTGTTATGAAATACTAAAAAAAATGATAATGTTTCTCTGGACAATAATTAAGAAATAACGTATACGTTTTCATAAAAAAATGAAAAAAAATATTATAACTTTGACCTTCAATAAAATTGTAACTATTAATTTCCCAGGTATAGTCTTAAGGAAGAAAAATGTTATGACGGTGAGCAGAATACATGGTTTTCGTTTGACTGCTCATGTCTTTTACACCCTGTATACACTCGCGTAGTTACAAGTCTTATTTTCAAGCTTTGATGACAGTTTTTCAGAAAATATGTAGTACATTTATTTATCATATAGTGTGATTAATTGAATTATATAGGTAAGTTTTTCACAGGACAAATGATGATATTAATGATCCAAATGCATGGCAGTTTTAACTGTCCAAAATGTACGCATGTAAAACTGTAATTTTAATAGGTAATGATAAACCTAAAAAAATAAGATAACCGGTAATGATGTTTTGAAATCATTACGAAATTGTGAGCTGTGGAGTTTCTTTCGCCGTTTCTTCTCCGTCTCAGCATAATAATAATTATTTGAGTAAAATAATTATTTGGTCCCGAAATGGTGGTAGGGCTTTTGACGATTTAAAAGTACAGTCGAACCAACTGAATCATGACCCACTTGGCCGATCATTCCTTTAGAATCATAAATTTAGTTAGGTTTTCTTCGCTATCATGCGTGTTGCACTTAGTACATTTTAAATATGAATAAAAATGCGTCATTACGGGTCAGAGATCTATGCAATTTTAATCTTTCTTATCACTGCACTAAAGTCTTGATTGGAATTTTAAATAAGATGTCGTTCATAATATAAACTCTTTTCACTACTGAAAAAATGGAATAACTTTTATATTTTTAAAAATAAAATGACGTTATGTGTCAGATGTCAAGTGTAGTCTGAACAAATTTTAAAAAGCCATATTTATTAGACACTGTCAGTGTCTAACAAATTGATAAGAAAGAAAGAAAGAAAGAAATTATTTATTGGTACACACAGAACATATAAGAGAGAAATTACAAAATACTACAAACAATTAATGGAGTCCTGTGCGAGACCAATAGGACTCTGCCTCAGCATGTGCTTCTACAGCATAGTGCTGCAGGAGCGCTGTTAAGATAACAGCGATAACAGGTTCGTTACTTAAGAAATGTATGTTCAAGCGAATTTCAACCTACTTTGTATTGAGTGAAAATGATCTTAAGGTGGGTCATGATTCAATTTAGTCGACTGTACTTAGCAAGGTCCATTTAAATAAAGAGCTTTTTAATTTTCATATAACTTACTTGAATGCCGACACGTCTCTGTGTCTCTTGTGTCGCTTGAAGTGCAGCTTGAGGCTTCCCTGGCAACGAATAATATAGCTCAGTGTGGTTTAGCGAATTGGTAACGAAAAGTATTTATTTATTTACGTTTTGTAGCGGCAGTGCGTTAACCGCTATTTGGAAATTAGGTTTTTTGAGGTGCAGTTACTGGAGATGGAAATAATTGAATGCGTGTACTTGACAATCTTGCGTATTTAATTCAAGTGAGGTAAAATTCGGTTACATAATTAATCTAAAATAAAAAAGGGGTGAGGGGAACTTTGTCCAATGGAATGGCATTCTTCGCTGGTAGGCATGATGTGCTGGTCACCCATTGGCACGACCCTGCAACTACGTCATTGAGACCCGACACTAGACGACGCAGGGTTCCTCTTGTGCGCGGTAGATGGCACCATCAGTGTCGTCAGACCATCATCGGCTTGGACACGTTTATTTACGCAAATAAACATTCGATGAAATGAAAATTATGTTAATCGATATTATACAAAGTGATTGTTTTCTTAAACGTTGTTCGAAGGAGTGATTTTCGACTAAACGTTGTTATACCAAACAAGGGTAAACCGTTATTAAAATTGTCCATCATCTATAACTATAACACAGTCTCGAATATTAAGATATTACGCGCGCCACACGTCCTTTCCATACGACGTTCGAGCGAGTGAGAGTACGATGACGTCACGGCAGGCGCATGCAGTTTTAAAGGAAAAAATCGGGAGTGGTCTCCCCTTGACTTTCTCGTATACTGAAAACGACTCAAAAGTTGATAGAAATCCTATATTTTGATGTCATACACGTAGTTAAATTTGGTTGCTATAAGTTAAAGCATACTCGAGTTATCGTGCTAACGCACAGACACACACACAGACAATTCCAAAAACGGTATTTTTGGACTCAGGGAGGTCCAAAACGTGTAAATCCGTCAAAATCTCGAGGTCGAATTTTTTGACGATTACAAGATTTCCTCTATACTACGTATACGAGAAAGTAAATCTAGCGCGCAAACATATTAACGAATCTTTAAAAATTTACTTCGAAGACATTTGCAGTGCTACAGAAAAAAATTAAATGCTATATTTTAAGCTGAATGAAACGTCTATATTTAGAAAACAAAATAGTTAAAAACACCCCACCCTCATTGATTTGCCTCATATTGTGGTAAGCACTATAAATCATGAGAACAGTCTTATTTTAAAAGGATGCCCGAATTTTATTTTCCATTATAAACTATATCTACAACGTTTTTTTAATAAAACTCACCCTAGATTTAAATTTGACGTCACATTCGACGCAGTAGAAGTCGCCGCGAACGTGCACCGCCATCTTGTGTTGCTTCAACAGCGCGGGGTACACAAAATGGCGGCTGCACTCGTCGCATTTCATTCGCTTGGACTTGTCGTGTCTACTGAAGTGAGAAAGCAGAGGGTTAAACGACTCATATAAAGCTTTTAAAAATATTATTTTTCAGATTTGCACTATGTACAGACCAAGTAAAAATTATCCTATTTAAGGCTTCTATGGGTCATATTCATGAGGACCATATTGCTGTGTGCAAAGTTCCGTACACTGATAATTATGCCAGTCTGTTGGAGTCTCACAGACTATTATGGTCTTCATACTGGAGTGCAAGTACTGAAGAAAAGGGCAAGTGGTACCACGGCATACAGAAGACGTTGCCCGCTCGTCCGTGGTATCACCCAAAGAACATGAGGATTGACCAAAGGAACTTCGTTACCACGTTGTGCCGAATGAGGTTTGGTCACTGTAGAACGCCTCATTTGTATAGATTGAGAATGAGTCACACCAACACATCAAAAGTTTACTATAAATGTTACTGCATAATGCGCGTAGTTGTACCAATAATAATAGTTTTCGTTTCATCGAAATCGGGCCAGGATTTCTAAAGTTACAGCGTTGTAAAGTTTCACCGGTTTATTAAATTTGCCTTCCTTCGCGCGCTCGTAAGATGACGTCACGGTGCGACAGTCATTTCCGATTGTGGGTGATGCAGAGTGTTTACACTCTTTAAATTTGATTTGTAAAGTGGTTTACACTTCTTATTTTAAGTTTTTGTGTTAGCAGTTACTTTAAATATTATTGTTATTAAATTTATATATACAGGATGGAAAAAAAGACTGGTTGGAGGAAAAGTACCCTTAATATTGATGATGGCAAAATTTGCTGAGAGCAAACATTCCTTTATTTTCAAAAATAATTAAAACTGCATTTAAAGATTTTTGAAAAATCATCTGCTGGAGCCGGAAATCTCACCGGTGAATTGTGAAAAAAAAACATTCTTCATTTTATGATACTAACCGAAAGAGTCATTCATAAGGATCAATTTCTTCAAAGCAACATAGTGTCTTAAATTAAAGAAAGACCACGAAACATTCACATTTTTGTTGCGCGCTGACGTCACGCGTTGGTGCGGACGCTTAGTCGGAGTTTGCCGCGGAAGCCGCACTTTAACGTTTAATATCTCAGTCAGTTTTGAAGGTAGGAAAAAAATAAAAACAGATTCTTTTTTCTCGAGTTACCTACTTTTTAGATATGCTGATAACAAAAAACCTTGGTGTGACTCATTATAGATGCCCCAAAATGCAACTTCTGTGAAGAGGATACTGGAGACTTAAGCAACATTATGTTGAAATGCCCTAATTTTAGTTTTCAAAGACTGATTTTGGCCGGTGAAGTTTGTGATAGTGTCAGTGACAACGATGGAAATGTGTGTGGAAGTGATCTAGCTCAATTGTTAAATGTTCGAAAATATTTCACACCCTTATATAACTTTATAGTTAACTCTGTAAAGGAACTATAATAATCTATCTATATATATTTCTTTATATAAAATAAACCTTTGTAATGTTGAAGATTGGCAAGAAAGGGCTTGAAACCAGTGCCGTATTCAGGGTGTTGGTTATTTAAATTACATGTTGTATATTATAGGTATAAATAAATAATACTGAGATTATTCAACTTACGTGGTATGCGCCCTCAGAGCCTCTAAGCTATTCAGCACCTTACCGCACTGCTCACAAGGGTGCTTTTCCGTTTTGTTATGACGAGTCCGTATGTGTCGCTGCATCGAAGTGCGTTTGCTACGGAGATATACAGACATTTATTCAGATAATAGAATTAGAACAGGGTTTCCCAAACTGTGCGTCGCGACAGCCTGGGGCGCCGCAGAATTGTCCCGGGGGCGTCGTAAGGTGATCCTCTATTTTTTTGGACTCTGGGAGGTCCAAAACGTGTAAGTCCGTCAAAATCTCGAGGACGAATTTTTTGACGATTACAAGACTTCCTCTACACTACGTACGCGAAAGTAAAAATATAAAAGGTCTTGCGAACGACAATTTTGTACTCACTTGGATACAAAGTCGCATTGCTGGCAAGTGTACTTGACTGCTTCAGACGTGTGGCAAGTCGAGTGGTGTTCCAGTAGCACTTGCCTCGCTAGTCGCACGCATCCACAAACTTTGCATTTGTACCTAAATATAGACATCATTTGATATTTTATTTATTACACTTACAGATTTATTACTATTACAGATTTATTACTGTTACAAATTTATTACTATTACAAATTTATTACTATTACAGATTTATAACTATTACAAATTTATTACTATTACAGATATTGTTTATTACTGTTACAGATTTTATAAATCTTCTTCTTTTAGATTAATGGCGTTCGCGACACATAAAGATAACGCATTTCGCCAATGTCGAGTGAAAATATACTTAAAGTTACACAACAATGTACGGCAGATTGAGTTAAAAAGGAGTGTCTCAACACGTTTATCTAGAATACACAACACAAAGTCAAAATTTCTTTATTCATTTAGGTACTATTTTTACACTTATGAAAGTCAATTTTGATGCCATCGGTTCAAGAGTCTACCAGGAGGCCTTGTTCTGAGAAGAACCGGCAAGAAACTCAACAAGTTTTATACTCCCTTTATAGTTTTCATAGTAGCTATTGGTTTGGAAAGAGTCATAATTAACACAAGTTCTTAACGATACTTAATTACTTAAACAGGGCGATTATTAGAGAACCGTCAGTTTTTTGACATCTATGGAAGAAATGTCATCATCAACAGCTCATATAATGTCCCCACCTCGGGCTCGAGCCTACCCCACATTAGGGGCGATTAGACCTTAGTCAACCACGCTGGCAAAGTGCGGGTTGGTCCACTTCACACACAACCTAACAATTTCTTCATAGGTGTGTGCAGGTTTCCTCACGATGTTTTCCTTCACCGTAAAAACGTCGATTAAACGTACATATGAATTAAAATTTTAAAACACATTGGTACGTCGCGGGGATCGATCCGGAAGAAATGCAAATAACTTTTAATCGCTTGTTTTACGTGTTGGTGAAATCGAGCCTATGCGTTGATCTACTTACCTTGTGGTGTGAGATTTCATGTGGCCGCGAAAAGACACAGCATTTGGACAGTACTGATGGCAGAGTTCGCATTGTAACCAACCTTTTTTCTGCAACCAAAATATATGTTATCATAGATCGATAGATTTTGACGCCGTTCTGGTGGAGTGGTCAGTATAGCTGCCTACACATCAAGCGGTCCGGGTTCGAGTCCTGGTAGCGGCAAATGTTTGTGTTACGAATCGCACGAGTCATGTTTGTTTATATATTTATTTAATTTAGAAAAATGCACTGAAAAAAATCGACTTGTCTCAGGCGGGACTCGAACCCGCATCTTCCACAATCCGGGCGGACGCGTTGACCATTACGCCACCGAGACACTGCTTTTCGCTGTCGAAATTTGTCAGTGCTTGGTGCTTATGTTTTTACCGTAAACATTGTTTCATCAAATCTTTGAAATTTGCACTTCTAAGACTCGAAAGCCATTGTATCGATACCTACAAAAATCGAGTGGATCGTATTCTTTTGGTTCCCCTTCGGTTGATCAACAGTTATTAAACAAATTTACAGATGACAAGCAACGAAATTCAAAGTGATCATTTCGCAAACCAACGTTCCATTTATTTATGTTTCACAAACTTTACATCTCAGCAAGTAATTGTTTCATACATTGTCATTTTGCAAAAGAACTTTAGTCAATTTTTCCTAACACAAATACGTTAAACGACAAAGATCTATTGACCAATTTTTCTTTAATAATATGGTTACTTAGTCTAAAGACATTAGGCAATTTATGGTATGGCACCGTATCATTTCTTAACTTTTCATACTAAAAACATAACGATTGACCAATTTTTCTTTAATAAAATGGTAACTTAGTCTAAATACATTGGGCAATTTATGGTATGGCACCGTATCATTTCTTAACTTTTCATACTAAAAACATAAGAATTATAATAACACAAAGAAATTGTTCAATAATAGTTTATGGGTGCCATTCGGTTCGCCTAAAAATTTTGCGATTGCTTCTTGTATTCTTGCTTGCTACATGGATGCTTGCATTGCATGATGTATGCATGCTTGCATTGCATGATTTTTTATTTTAAAATAAATATATTTTTTTCTTACGTTGTAAATTTATTAGACATCATGTGTATTATAATTTTAAATTAATAGCCAAGGACTTTAAAAATTTAACCTCAGAATAATCATCTTTATGTTGAAGTATTCTCTCTATGCGTGCATCTTTATCTTCATTTTTTTTTTCTCAGGAGGAGCTCCTGATAGTATAGCTTCACTTTTGTTGGAAACGCTTTTCTTAATTAACTCATTAATCAAGTGATAAAAACCAGGATGGTATTTATCAATTATTTCATTTATTTGTGGTGCCAACCTTCAGCGGAATTTTGAGTTCTGGGTATTGGTAAACAAATTATTTGTAAAATAACATTTTTGGTTTTTGTAACTTGTTAATTTGAAAAATAGCAAATTGAAATTTTAGTAAACAAAAAGTTTGTAATTGAAATTTAGTCAAACAAATCATTTGTAAAATAACATTTTTGGTTTTTGTAACTTGTTGATATGTCAGTTTGTCTTTTAAAAATTTAATTAACAATGCATTTTTGAAACGTCTGCTTATCATATGCATGTTTGCGTTTTGATGTCATTGTTAAAGCATTAGTTTGCGTAATGAAACATTGACAAATGTTGCTTGCGAAATGGTAATTTGCTAATCAATTGTCTGCGAAACATTAGAGAACCTATTCTTTTGTATCGATCCACACAAGTATCGGATCGGATCGAACATCCCTAGCAGTCGTGTTCCGACCGCCGGACCGAGCGGACGTCTGCTATCACAGTGTACAGTGAATCATAGAGTGACTTGGTGTTATAGAATAACCCTCTCTGAACACTCAATCAGCTATGTTCGTAAGGAGAAATCCACATCTTTTTCCAACAATATCCACTGGTCAAATAAAGGTCTCCAGAAGTCATGGAAATAAGTTGAGTGCACCGGTTAGAAAAACCGCTTTAAAGGGAAATAGCTTTTACTTTATGGCTCCAAAAATTTACAAAAAATTGCCAAAAAACCTTAAGGAAACCAGCTTAACTATATTTCGTAAGGAGCTATTATCGCTTTAAATAAGTAAGGCCTATTATTGTTTGACTGAGTTTTTATCTGACAAATTTTGTGACATACATTATACAACATGTAAATTAAATAACCAACATCTGAATACAGGTGATTTGGGATCGGCTTCTGAGTTGATTTAAAAAAAAATTTAAAAAAAAATTAAAAAAAAATATCCGAAAAACTAAAAGTACCCAGAAAATATTGTACAACATTTTCTGGGTACTTTTGGTTTTTTTTTTCAAAAATAAAAACTTTTTTTTTCTGAAATCAACTCAGAAGCCGATCCCAAATCACCTGTATTCAGATGTTGGTTATTTAATTTACATGTTGTATATATTTTGAATTTTTTTATGATTTGACATTTTTTTTTAATTTGTAATACGAAAATTTCAACTAATATAATTAATTGCATGTTAAATCAATGATATTCTGAAATTTATCAATGTTATAAAACTAAGATACTTCTTACTTCCACTATCATAAGAAATTTGTATGCCTACCCGTGGCCGAATATAGTGATACTACAATTTTATTATATTTCACTACCATCCGCATCATCATACACAGCTCATATAATGTCCCCACCTCGGGCTCTAGCCTACCCCACATTAGGGGCGATTAGGCCTTAGTCAACCACGCTGGCCAAGTGCTGGTTGGTCCACATCACACACAACCTAACAATTTCTTCATAGGTGTGTGCAGGTTTCCTCACGATGTTTTCCTTCACCGTAAAAGCGTCGATTAAACGTACATATGAATTCAAAATTTGAAAACACATTGATACGTGGCGGGGATCGAACCAGTGCCTCCCGGGTGGGAGACGAAGCTCTTACGCACTACCCCAACATCCGTATATCTGTACCTATATTCACAAATAAATAATTTGATTTGATTGATTTGACTCCGGAGCATAGCACAGCATCCAGCTTCAGTGAGGATATCAAGAGCTGTATTATAAGATCAGCTCACCGCAACATGTTTCTCCATGTGCGTCCTCAGAACATCTTCGAAGTTATACCCTTTGACGCACTGGCTACATTTGTACGGGCACCGTGTGTACTCCTCGCTGGATGACTTCTCCGCCATTTCTTTGAGTACCTGCAAATAAGATTGAAGTGAAATGAATGAGCGATGTTGACGAAAATTACGTCTTCAACATCGATGAGATATTTTTACAAATACCGTCAACCAGTCAATTTAGAATTTTTCTCCTTTTCATCGTAATATTATCAGTCAAAAGCATAGATGTGAACTGACATTTATAGATTTGGAAATGAATCGACTGGGGTGATAACAAAAAAATGCAACAATGTGTGAGTAATGCGCATGTGTGCGTGGAAAAGTCTGACAGTTGCTGTCTTTTTGTCTGACTGGCCGACTTAGGCCACCTGCGTGTACGTGAAATAGTCTCATATACCTATCTCGCTCACAGATATATCAATCTAAGGAGATCGGTCGAATCGCAGAGTTTAAAGGAAGACCGAGCGTCGCAATCACCGGCCGTACTACATAAAATGGTTCTAGTTGAGCATGCCGTAATATACACTATTCATTGCGCGCGTATTAAAGACTGTGAAGCAATGAAAGTTAAGCACAGCCGCAATGTAATACAATGAAATTAAATATTGTTTTTTAAGTTGTTAAGTTTTTCGGTTCTTACGTGTGAAAAGTTATTCCATTACTTGATAAATAACTGACTCACTGCAATGATTGCATGTTACAGTTGAACAGGACGGCATTTTGAAAGAAAAACGGATATTTCTGTCTTACATACGTACGTATTCACTCGACTTTATCGGACGGCGAACTGGCAGCAATGTATGCCCACTGGGCATACACTTGTCACAAGTTAAACACCGGCTTTGCCTATATGGTTGTATTATTAAATCTGTGATCTCGCTCTAATATAGGCGTTAGTATGCTCTTTCTCTGTCACATTGCCGATCTACAGTTTCCTATATACATACGGCCAAGAGACGCTCCACATAGGCGTCCCCCAAGGATTTCCAACTAGGGTGCGTTCCAAAACCAGTGACGCCAGGGTAAAATTTACTTCGTGGATAAGAAAGAGTCAGAGCATGACGCTCGAAAGAGAAAAAACATTGTTTTAGAACGCTAACGAGGAAATCTCGAGTAAAAATATGAAAACGACATGTCGCCATTTTAATTTGTTTAATATCATATATTAGACAACTCTGCGCACGAATTAAATAAATTAACTTTTAACTTTATGTAAATAAAATACTATTTTACAGTAACCATCGTTTTTGTGTAATTACAAAAATAATAATTAAAAAATCACACAAAATCAGATTGACAGCTGTCAGGTAAATTTTACCGGTCTCCAAATACCGATAAAAATCGCCCCAGCGGGGTAAATTTTACTCTTCCCAAATTCGTTCCAAAATACTCGAGCAACTGTCAGAGTAAATGTTCGTTTACCTTCGGTTTCACTCGGGTTTGTTTTGGAACGGCTTAGAGTAAAATTCACTCTACCCCGAGTAAATTGAAATCGTTTTGGAACGCACCCCTTGTAGGCATATTCGCCAACTTCTTTTGACAGATGGAAGTGATCATCACCGAATGAATTACATATCCATTACCGTTTTACACGACACGCTATTATGGCACTTGTTGTGTAAATACAGCAATGGATACCTAGTTCACTCGGTGATCATCACTTTCAACTGTCAGTGACATTGGTTCTCCTGCGGATCTCATCATTTCTGACATGATCGCGCAGAGAAACTCCGAGCATAGCCCTCTCAATTGGTCTTTGAGAGACCTTGAGCCTTCTTATGAGGTCCATTGTAAGCGGCCAAGGCCAGAACGCTGCCCAGCCGAGTTGGATTCGTTGATTGAACCCTTGGAGTTGGACTTACCTGGTTGGACGGTTTTCGGACTTGAAACAAACCATTTATTTACATATTTACTCACCTGTTCTTTGCTTAGTTTAATAACAGTATATTCATCCGTTTCTTGAACCATTTTCGACGTGAATCCTTCTCTAAGTGTTTTCTTTTTAAAGCTACCCCCATTATCAAAGGCATCAGACTCAACCTTAACATCGTTGTCTGTGAGTCCATTTTTGTCTAACACTTCTAAGAATTTTTCTATTTTCAATCCCTCTTTAGTATCGATGTCCTGATTCTCTAGTTTCAATATAATTTCCGTGCTTTCGATATCCTGAAATGGAACATGTATTTTTCTAAAATCTGCCTAAAATTTACAAATATAAAACTGTAATTTACACATATTGATAGAGATTGTCTCATCTAAAACTGAACTTTAAACTTGCAGCTGACGGTCCTTTTATGAGTGATCGAAGCAAGCTCCCCGTTTGTGTCTAGCCGGCGACTGAATCAACTGAATGACCAATGACTACAGCCAATTTGAGTGGGTTGCATCTGCAAACTGATTGTACTGTACATACATCTAAGAGTAAGACAATGGAGCGGCGTTCAGTTTTAGTCGAGACGATCTCTACGTGTATAGATTAATGATGTGCCATCCTTTCGAGCAAGTTTTCCTTGGGCTACATACGTAGTCGCACGTGCGCCAGCGTCGATCGCTCACGCCACACTGAATGCGTCGAGCAACAACAAATCGGAGCTTAGCTAGTGACTCGAAGTTAAATCACGCGATTTTACGAAGTCATGAACAGGGTATTGTTTTTACCCTGGGTATATGTAGCCCATGCATGTTAATTTAAAAGAAGACATTGTTATTATTATTATTACAAACTATCAGGCAGACACTTGTAGACAACTGATAGGTGCCTATTTTTATTAGTTTTCTCTCATTAATTATTTAAGTAATAGTCTAGTCAGTTCTTAAATTGATTAACATTTTCCGCTGATACTACATATTCTGGAAGTTTATTTCATAATCCAACTACTCAATTAGTTAAAAATTTCTTATGTGGCTAGTTTGACATGACAATGAAGTATTCCTAACATATTCCTACCTCTCCATTGTGGTTTCTTCTGTTCCTTTTCTTCTTCTTAGTTCTTTTTCTTTCTAAAGGAGAATTATCTTCATGCTTGAGTAATGTTAGAGGTAAATCTTCTTCATCTATGTCAATATCATTATCTAAAGTTGTTGTATCTTCTAGATTAATATCATAATTAATAAATTCTTCTATTCTTACTCCGCTTGTAGTGAAATTGTGAATAGAATTTAATGGTAACTCACAGATATTGTTTTTGTCATTCTGAAAAGACATATTTGTATATTAGGTCATTAGCTATGAAGTCACATTTTTTACTAACCAACTATTATTATTATAATAAAAACTAGCAGATCCTGCAAACTTTCTGCCATATATTTTAGACCTTATCTCACTACTACTAAATAATAATAAAAAATTTAATACTAGAAAAATGCACTGAAAAAATCGACTTGCCTCAGGCGGGACTCGAACCCGCACCTTCCACAATTTTTCTAGTATTATATTTACGCGTTTGTAAACGCAAAAATAAAATTATTCCATAATGTAAGGTAGTTTCATCTTAGCTGGGCGTCAAATATTTGCAAAAATATTTCGTTCGGGTCTTGGAAGTGCAAATTTCAAAGATTTGATGAAACGATGTTTACCATAAAAACATAAGCACCAAGCACTGACAAATTTCTACAGCGAAAAGCAGTGCCTCGGTGGCGAAATTAGTTAACGCGTCCACCCGGATTGTGGAAGGTGCGGGTTCGAGTCCCGCCTGAGGCAAGTCGATTTTTTCAGTGCATTTTTCTAGTATTATATTTACGCGTTTGTAAACGCAAAAATAAAATTATTCCATAATAAAAAATTTCATAAAAATCGGTCGAACCGTTTCTAGACTGAGAGGTGGCAGGATTTTTCATAACGATCATGGAAACGGTTAGATTTACTTTTATAGTTTGTAGAGTAGTCCCCTAATGTGAATTATGTCGGTCTGGCTGCTCTCAGTGGTTGCAACTACGAGTTATATAGCTTACAAGAGGCTTCATCGTTGCGAAAAAAAAACGATAACAGAAATGGTCAGTTTTAGTACCTATTCGAAGAATAACGTCTCCGCAGATGAAAAACGTTGGTCTGGCGGCTCTCAGTGGTTGCGTTTCAGAGTTATGATGCGCGAAAGTCAGTGCATTGTTGCGAAAAAAAAACGATTACAGAAATGGTCAGTTTTAGTACCTATTCGAAGAATGGGGTCTCCACAGGTGAAAAAAGTTGGTCTGGCTGTTCTCAGTGGTTGCTTTTCAGAGAAAAAAAAATAACAGTAATCAGCAAAATAAACAATTAAATCGAACAAATCCAAATTTTATTAATTAAACTTTTATAATTTTATCATCTTTGGGTAAAATCAGACATTAATCATTTTGTAGAATATTGCTAAGGCCTGAAGAGTTAAATATTTACTTATTTCCAATATTCTTTTAATTTTTTTTTGAGCTTTTTCATTAGTCACATTAAAATCTATACTAAACCACAAAATAATGTTTTGAATTCAGTTTTTTTATAAATATTTAGCTTTCAATTTAATATAATAAAGTGCATAAAGTATCAAAAATGATACTTGTTTTATTTTCATTTAAGAATTCATACTAATTGACTGATTCAATAAAACTCACATACATAAAATTCCTTTACCTTTTAGCTGTCTAAAAAAATGCAAATTACTCTCGAAATTGTACTTTTTATCCGGTCATGTAATCTAAATCTATTGATAAATATACTTAGAAAATTGAAAATGACGAAGATATGTGTATATAATTGCTGATAATGCAATATTTTTTATTAATATTTGTATTGGTTGTAACATTTTTATCATGCTCTTGCTGGTGTCAAAAATGATACTCCATGCAGTTAGGCTATCTTGGTTATTGAGATTATTCTTTACGATATTTTCTATGAATTTGTAAGCTTTTGCTTCAATTTTTCAACATAATAACTACAAAAATAATATATGGAATCGATATAGACGATTTGGTTACGCAGTCAGAAGGCAGCAATTACTCGGAAGATGATGCGGTATCAGATGACGTATATTAACTTTAGTTATGAGAAAATTAGTGTACCTACTATCTTACTCGTCAATAATTGCAAGCTGTACTCGAAGATGATCAGATACAGTGCACTTTGGAAAATCATGATCATGTTTTTTTATCAATACTTAGCTTGCAATCATTACAACAGCTCATATAATGTCCCTACCGACGGGCTCGAACTTACCCCACATTTTTATTTATTTATTGTCCTCTCTACATCCTCCTTTTTATTTGAGGAGACTACCTACTGCCCCTAATGTGGGGTGTAAACATTAGGCCTTAGTCAACCACGCTGGCTAAGTGAATGTTGGTCGACTTCACATACAACCTAAGAATTTCTTCATAGGTGTGTGCAGGTTTGCTCACGATGTTTTCCTTCACCGTAAAAGCGTCGATTAAACGTACATAATTATGAATTCAAAATTTGAAAAACATTGGTACGTGGCGGTTCGAACCAGTGCCTCCTGGGTGGGAGACAACGCCCTTACGCACTACGCCATCAACGCTTCTGTGGCGCAGTGCGTAATGATGATACGAAAATTATGTATTAGCTTGCATTGGCTTGTAATATAATCAATTAATTATTGGGTAAAATCACAGGTTCATCATAACTTTAACTAAGATTTATTTATTAACTTAGATAGATTTAACTTAGATCTCTTAATCTTCGAAATCTTCTTCGCTACTTAGGCACGTAGATGAGGAGTCTATAATGTAATAATATAACTGTAAAGTTTGATAGATTTGTTCAATTTTGCATTTGGTTTCATTTGTCAACAGAGCATCGCAACTTAGCTCAAATATGTATCAAATATCTAGATAAATTTAACTAAAAATCCTCCAAGCTATCCATTGCCAATTTAACATGGACAGAAAGAAGAAGACGGCAAATGTGTTCTTCTCTGCTATGCAGGGAACCGACTACCTGATAAAGTATCTGATGTTACTGTGACGGAGTCAGAAAATGACAATATTTCTGGTGATGTCAGCGGTAAGTCTTATACCATTTACGGGTTTATAGATAAAAATCGTTAGGAAACGCAAAGTTTGCATGTATTTGTTTCTTATTAATGGCATTTTACGTATCTAAATCATAAATCTCAAGAGTTCGTGTCCTTATGTTTTTTATATAAACATATGTATAATAATTTTCATATCATCATATTCATATTTTTTTTATCAAACCTTACAGTTATTTTATCACTAGACATTCCTTTTTTTAAAAAGCGGCTGTTCCATTGAGTGACTTTGGCTAGGTCGCCCTCTGATCGAAGGGGTATGAGTATTTGCACAGGGTATCTGCAAGTTCGATCTAAAGTTTGCCAATTTAGGATCTGCTTGGGGTTTACTTGTTTCCTGGTACATAGTGACCTATACAAAACCCATGCATTGATGACTGACAAATCTACATGGTGGAAGAAAATGGCCATACTATTTTTGGACTTCATAGGATTCCTGTATCTTCACAAGTCTATAAAGTAAACTCCACCCGTGGGCGATGATTCCCTTAGGACTTTTGGGCATGGAATGGCCCTCTTCCATTTCTCAGCTTTTTCATACCTGTCACGGATCCTACAGATATGAAGTTCTAGTCCAGTCTATACAGTAAATCCGGGGAGAAAAACATGAAAATAACTGATAAGGAGTTGTTAAAGCTCTAATGTCATCCGGAAAAGTGGTAGAACCTTTGAATAGAATCTGGTCTTCAGACAACAACATTGACTGCTTTTTCCACCTAAGTTTTGAGCATATAATGATTTGAAAAATAACACAATTTGTGCCACTGTCTGAAACATTTTCACCTTTATTTACTAAATGTGTATCAGGGGGATCCAAATCATGGTCATGAATAGTCATGATTTTCCAAAGTGTACTGTATCTAATCATCTTCGAGTACAGCTTGCAATTGTTGACGAGTAAGATAGTAGGTACACTAATTTTCTCATAACTAAAGTTAATATACGTCATCTGATACCGCATCATCTTCCGAGTAATTGCTGCCTTCTGACTGCGTAACCAAATCGTCTAGGTATATCGTTTCCATATACTATTTTTGTAGCTATTATGTTGAAAATTTGAAGCAAAAGCTTACAAATTCATAGAAAATATCGTAAAGAATAATCTCAATAACCAAGATAGCCTAACTGCATGGAGTATCATTTTTGACACCAGCAAGAGCATGATAAAAATGTTACAACCAATACAAATATCAATGAAAAATATTGCATTATCAGCAATTATATACACATACCTTCGTCATTTTCAATTTTCTAAGTATATTTATCAATAGATTTAGATTACATGACCGGATAAAAAGTACAATTTCGAGAGTAATTTGCATTTTTTTAGACAGCTAAAAGGTAAAGGAATTTTATGTATGTGAGTTTTATTGAATCAGTCAATTAGTATGAATTCTTAAATGAAAATAAAACAAGTATCATTTTTGATACTTTATGCACTTTATTATATTAAATTGAAAGCTAAATATTTATAAAAAAACTGAATTCAAAACATTATTTTGTGGTTTAGTATAGATTTTAATGTGACTAATGAAAAAGCTCAAAAAAAAATTAAAAGAATATTGGAAATAAGTAAATATTTAACTCTTCAGGCCTAAGCAATATTCTACAAAATGATTAATGTCTGATTTTACCCAAAGATGATAAAATTATAAAAGTTTAATTAATAAAATTTGGATTTGTTCGATTTAATTGTTTATATTGCTGATTACTGTTATTTTTTTTTTCTCTGAAAAGCAACCACTGAGAACAGCCAGACCAACTTTTTTCACCTGTGGAGACCCCATTCTTCGAATAGGTACTAAAACTGACCATTTCTGTTATCGTTTTTTTTTCGCAACAATGCACTGACTTTCGCGCATCATAACTCTGAAACGCAACCACTGAGAGCCGCCAGACCAACGTTTTTCATCTGCGGAGACGTTATTCTTCGAATAGGTACTAAAACTGACCATTTCTGTTATCGTTTTTTTTTCGCAACGATGAAGCCTCTTGTAAGCTATATAACTCGTAGTTGCAACCACTGAGAGCAGCCAGACCGACATAATTCACATTAGGGGACTACTCTACAAACTATAAAAGTAAATCTAACCGTTTCCATGATCGTTATGAAAAATCCCGTGACCTCTTAGACGTGACACAACATTTTTACTTTCTCGCATACGTAGTATAGAGGAAGTCTTGTAATCGTAATCATCAAAAAATTCGACGTCAAGATTTTGATGGATTTACACGTTTTGGATCTCCCTGAGTCCAAAAATATTTTTTTGTAATTATGTCTGTGTGTGTGTCTGTGCGTCAGCACGATAACTCGAGCATGCTTTAACTTATTGAAACCAAATTTAACGTACGTGTATAACATCAAAATATAAGGTTTCTATCAAATTTTGAGCCGTCGATCACGAAAGTTAAGCAACCAAGTGCGCAGTCGGTACTCGGATGGGTGACCAAAATTTAACATGCAGGTATGACATCAAAATATAAGGTTTCTATCAAACTTAGTCAAGGGGAGACCACTCCCCGTTGTTATATAAGTGGAGTCCAATGCAAAGATAGTTAGGGGCCGTTCATTAATGATGTGATGTTTTTTTAGCATTTTTAACCCCTTCCTCCCCCTTCGTGATACGTGGTGAGGTTTAAGACTAACTAATATCTAACTCTGATACGGAGGGCTTTAATGGGTAGTGCGGGGAACGCTTCTAACTCCGAGTTTCACATACCCTGCAGTTGCATCGTACTACAGAGAGGATTCGAAAATGCATTAATCCCTGGACGATTATTAATATCCAGACACAATTGATTTTAATTGTGTTCTCGCGCTCCTGAGCGCGAACGGGGCTTAACGAGTTAAGAGCTATCTGTAAAAAATCTTTTGATGATGAAGACAATGTGCAGCTAGCACATTGTCTATGAGCATCAGTCTTACCTCATCAACAAACTGACTTAAAATGTTGTTAGCTCTTAGACATTGATTTAGAAATTCTCTTGCTTTCTTCAGGAAATGTGAGCAGAGACGGCAAATAAATATTTTCTTGCTATTTACAAGAGTCTGCAAAGAAAATATTAAAGTAGGTACATGAAAACTAATGATATTTATACAACATGTAACAAATAACATTGAAATATCAGTTTTTTTAAAGAATAATATTTGTTCAGTTTTCCCATTGTATTCGCCATTAGGGAGCAGAAACTGAAACGGAATATATCCTACAACAGGACCTTCAACTCTCGCTTCCACCAAAACCAGTGACGCCGCGTGAGATATGGAGGGTAATAACAGAACTTAAAGATAAAAAAGCCCCAGGCTTTGATCTTATAACTAAGGAAGTACTTATCCAGCTACCAAGGAAGGCAATAATTTTCCTTACTACTCTGTTCAATGGATGCATTAGAATTCAATATTTTCCCATGCTGTGGAAAGTATCACAGATTCTGATGATACGGAAACCAGGAAAACCAGCCAGTGAGGTAACATCATACAGGCCCATCAGTTTGCTACCTATTCTCTCCAAAATATTTGAAAAAGTTATACTCAGAAGAATGCTACCAGTCTTGGAAAGTAACAATATTATACCAGACCACCAATTTGGTTTCCGTGAACAACATTCCACAGTCGAACAGGTGCACCGAGTGTACAATAAAATCAGAAGCACCCTTGAAAATGACGCATACTGTTCCTCTGTGTTCCTGGACATAGAGCAGGCGTTTGACAAGGTATGGCATGACGGACTTCTCTCCAAAATAAAGGCTAAACTACCCCATTGTTACTACCTGCTCTTAAAATCCTACCTGACGGATAGGCTGTTCCAGGTAAAGGAAGACGACGTGACATCTACATTTCATGACATTAAGGCAGGAGTTCCACAGGGCTCTGTTCTGGGACCTATCCTGTACATCATGTATACATCCGACCTTCCGCAAATTGAAAATGTCACCACTGCTACATTTGCGGACGATACAGCTATCCTTGCTAGTAACAAAGATCCGAAAATAGCTACATCCATACTTCAAAAAGGACTAGATCAGGTAACTGAGTGGTTACACAAATGGAAAATTAAAGCAAGTGCAAACAAATCTGTACATATCACCTTTACTCTGAAAAAGGCAGATTGTCCACCTGTAACCTTGGAAAACGTTACGTTACCACATAAGAATAGTGTGAAATACCTTGGCATGCATCTTGATAGGAGATTGACATGGAAACAACACGTAAAAACTAAGAGAGAGGAACTCAACATCCGATATAGAGAGTTACACTGGTTAATTGGACGGAACAGCAAGCTCTCTATTGACAATAAACTCTTAATTTACAAGTCAGTCCTTAAACCTGTATGGATGTATGGAATCCAGCTCTGGGGAAGCACCAGTAATTCTAACATCATGATACTGCAGAGGATGCAGAATATGATTCTCAGAACAATATCCACAGTACCATGGCTAATCACCAACAATGAGATCCATGAAAACCTACAAGTGTGCACTGTAAAGGAGGAAATCCAAGCAACTTCAAGAAAATACCAAAGTCGGCTGAAAAACCATCCAAATACCCTTGCAGCTGAACTGACCCAGCAGAGTTATGTCAAACGATTAAAACGAAAAGACATACTACAATTACATGCAAATTGATATTCCCGGGAAGTAGATGTCTTCACTGGAAGACACACTTAACTTGTCCTGCCTATCGTCCAACAAATCCGCTTAAAGTAGAAACTGATTGCCGATATATATATATAAAAAAAAAAAAAAAAGTTTTGGTATTATTTTTAAATATTCAAGTGGCAACACTGAGAGGTGAACATTTCGACCTTAAAGTTCAAAAATTCATTGTCGTTGAGTTATCGTTTTTGTATTGACTTTTAGCGCTTTTCGTGCCAACGTCCTTTTATTTCGATTTGATTACCAAAGTTCCAAGTGAAATTTTAATGTTTCTAACTTTCTATATTTTATACGCGACAATAAAAGTGCTAATTCAACTGTGAGGCGGGCACTTCCGAGGAGTGAGTAGACTAGACCGCCAGGTAAAAGGTGTCCTTGTTAAGTTTGGCCAGCACAGGGTTCCTGTACCGTCCCGAGCCTGTCTGGAGCTGATTAACCTGCAGCACAATCCAAGGTGAGTGTCTGATTTTCATGGTGCGAGTTCACACTTTTTACGCAAATCTAATATCTTTAATACAAACTCGTTTCACACCGTTTTCAATATTAATGTGCTGCTAACACATTCATATTATTCCTGTTAAACCCTCCAACTAAGCTCTAAAGTGGTAAACTAATGATCGCTCCAAGCCACATGATGCCAAGTCCTCACTCCAAAATAAGCCAAAATCATTCCGTGTGTTGGGGTGGTTCGGAATTTAATTTATGTATGTAGGAACTATACATGTTTAAAATTTATCTATTTTTTCTAAGTTAATTCTCTATTATTTTTTAATAAATGTTTTGAATTTTGTAATATATTATTGATATTTACGTTGTATAATCTAACATGCACATTGCACAATAAAATTACATGTAGGTACTTAAACTGAAATAAATGACTTTAGAGTCGGGATAACAGGAACACAGGCCTACTTTTACAAATTGATTACAAAAGTTAAATTTCAAAGTATTTTCTGTAAGTTAAAACTGCTTTACAAATAAGGCTAATACATATACCTCTGCTTTTATAAAGTACAAAAGTGTTTTACCTTTATAAACACAGGAAAAGCCTAATAAATGTATGCCCTAATCAGGCTCCTGACTTTCAATATTTTTAACAATAAAAACGGACATGTAAATAGCATTATTTTTTTATAACAGATATTAATCTTTTTTCTGTAAATAAAATAGCTAATGCAAAACTTTACGCACCTTACAAACATGATGTTGGTACCAATTTTGCTCATCTGTAGTTAAAATTCGAACATCTTCGCCAACTTTGAGACATCCGCAACATCGATTATTTACTTTAGATTCTAATAATAGGTTATATTCATACATTTTTACAAATAAATAAATAGTAATTGGAATTGAGAATTCGAATGTAAATAAACAAAAAGGACAAGACAATCCTAGAGTCAGGGACAAATTTTTAGTCTGTGGAGGTGTCAACTGTCGTCACAATGTCAGTAACTTTTTTAAATTACATTAACAAAGGAATCCATCTAATCCATAGTATGTATAAAGTTTTTGAAAATACATACAACAACAAAGATATTAAAGAGAAAAAAACAGTAATCTTAATTATTTACTTACATACATTTGCCCATAGCTTCTCTATCGTAATTGTGACCCACCGACTGAATTACTCATATCCATTGCAGTTTTCCCACGACAAGTGCAATAATAGCGTGTCGTGAAAAACAGCACTGGATAATTCAGTCGGTGATACACTTTCGGAGTTTCTCCCGAGTTCTTGTTGTAAAAACACGTGTTGAGAGACTCCATTTTAACTAAAATCTACCGTACAATTTTCTTATAACTATAATTGAGTTCTCACTTGACATTGGCAAAATGCAGAATCATTAAGATTTGCGAAGGCCATTAATTAAAAATAGAATAGAATAGATACACTTTCATCTGTCAAAAAAAGTTAGAAAGAGACAAATAGGAAATGAGTGAGTGAGAAATGAATTTGAAGTCGGTTAAAAATGGTTTTAAAGCCATTTTTAACCGACTTCAAACAAAAAAAGGAGGAATTTCTCTATTCGACTGTATGTTTTTTTTAACCGACTTCAAACAAAAAAAGGAGGAAGTTCTCTATTCGACTGTATGTTTTTTTTTGTTGTATGTATGTTCCGCGATTACTCCGTCAATTATGAATCGATTTTGATGATTCTTTTTTCGTTAGGAAGGTCATACTTCAAAGGTGGTCCCGTATAAATTATACCGAAATTGGTTCAGTACTTTTTTGTTGAAATGATAATTTCATTGGGGATGAAATAATGATATCGTCCACGAACACAAAAATAATGACAATTTTTTTTTTGAACTTGCCATTACTTAATATGCAATAGTGAAATTTTGGTTAGTAGGTCCAATAGTCAACACATAAACTATGACAAATTATTTTATAAAATAATCAATATGAACTTAAGTTAAATAACTAGGTTCATAGTTCATTAACTTACCATTCATTTTGAATGAATGGCAGGCATTTGTAATGAGCTATAGGTCTGAGACGTGATATTATTTGTTAACCGACTTAAAAAAAAGAGGAAGTTCTCTATCCGACTGTTTTTTTGTGTTTGTTACCTGATTACTTCGTTAATTATGAGTATAACGACTCGGATTTTATAATGATTCTTTTTTAGGTACGTCAAGATCAGAGATGGCCCGTATAAATTGTATCGATATAAATTCGATCCTTTTTGAACAAATCAGTAATAAAAAAAAAAAACGTTTTAGTTAAAGTTTCCATTAAGTTTTAATGAGCGCCTAGTAGGCCTATCCGTTTTCAATAAAATATACTTTATTTCCACTAAAAATAATAAAATAAAATATTTTTAGCAAAAAAAATAGGACAACCGACTTCAATGCGTACAAATTTAAACTTAAAAGTAAGAAATAAATAATATTTTTATGAAGTAGTTGAAAAGAGCGTCATAGAAAACCAAGGAAAGTATTGATACACATTTATAATTCTTTATTTATAATTCATACTCCGATATATTTGGAGTCGGTGCCAGCCTAAGCAAAATAAACTTACCTAATAGATACGAGCTTGATTAATCCATTAACTATACATAATAATGAATGATGAAGATAAGAAATAATCCGCCGCTCCGTGAAGTTCGAAAATTGCAAACACTATCCTCCATGGCTAGCTGGCACCGGCTCCAAATATATCGGAGTATGAATTATAAATGTGTATCAATACTTTCCTTGGTTTTCTATGACGCTCTTTTCAACTACTTCATAAAAATATTATTTATTTCTTACTTTTTAGTTTAATTTTGTACGCATTGAAGTCGGTTTTCCTATTTTTTTTTTGCTAAAAATATTTTATTTGGTATGAAAATGAAATACTTACTTAAAATTTTGATAACGTTTCTTTGGACAAAAATTATGAAATAATTGTTTTCAATTTGTTTTCATTAAAATCGTGAAAGAAATTTCTAACTTTGACCTTCAATAACTTCACAACTATTAATTTCCCAGGTATAGTGTAGAAGAAAAAAATCGTGAAAGAAATTTCTAACTTTGACCTTCAATAACTTCACAACTATTAATTTCCCAGGTATAGTGTAGAAGAAAAAAATGGTCCTAATGATGAGCGGAATACGTAGTTCTCGGCTTTGTCATAGGTCTTTCCGTTATAGTCGGTAGGTAGCTATTATAAGCTTCTGTCTTGTTGGATTGTATCTTAACATATTTATTTTAGATCAAAATAAAAAGTCTTGTTACTTCATAATCCACATTATTTTATTGCAAACATTGTTTCTAAATATAGTACAGTCAGAGTCAAATTAATAGTAGATTGAATTTTTTACAATACATAAATTGGAAAAGATATCTACAAAATAATCAATAATATTGTAGCCTTACTTAAACAGAATGTTTGGTACATAGTTTACATGCTTAATACATAATACTATTTAGTATGCATATACAATGTACCAAAAATCCTACGTGTATTCAGATCATACCTGTGATCATACGATCATGAATATTAAGGTGCCAAAAATTCAAAGTGTAAAAATTATTTTTGTTAATTATACCAAATTAAATGGAAAAATAAAATAAAAAATCCATATATAATAAGAGACAGGACTCCATATCAGTGAGAAACTCACAATCGCTCTAAGCCAAATCACGCCAAGTCTTAGGTTTTTCAATTATTTTTAAATATTTAAAAATAGATCAACCCATTCCTATGAAATAAAATGACTAGGTAGTTACTCTGTGCTTTTTGCAGATAATGTAAAGCGTAAAAATTTACATACATTTAAAAATGAAACATCCATTCCTATAAATTAAGTTGACTTTTCTGTTACCTTTTGCAAAATTGTATAACGTAAGGCTAAGCGCACACCACGATTTTCAATCGCTGCGAATAATAATCGCCAATCTGTGAACAATACTAAATACCATCCCTCCACCCACTGCGACAAAAATAGACGTGTGGCAGCCGGGGACTGCCGCGGTAAAGCTATTGCATAGCATTTTGTATCAACTTATGCAATTATAATTTTATTTATTTATTTTATTCATGCAGTATTTCTTTTTCTTTGATATTAATTTTATAATTGAAATAATTAACTGAAATAATTAACATTCATATACAAAACACTTTATACACAAATTTTACAAGTACAGCTATTCACTGTTGTACATAAATACCTATACACCTATATACTTTCTCATAATCAGCTGCTAATGTATTCGTCCGATTTCGGAGCAGCTCGTCTCGATTCGTGTGAGTTTCGTAGAGTCGTACAATACGTCTAATCGCACGCACACAACGCCGTGTCGAAGACTGCCGAACTGAAACGACGTTAGACGATGCACGGCCTTCAAGACACACCTCTTTGCCCATCGGAGTGGGGAGCGTGAGGTTTTTTCGTTACGGAATTTCTGGATTCGGTCCCCGCGCTCAAGGCCCGCGATAGAAGCTATGCAATAGCTTAAAAGTCCCCCGGGTAGTTCGTATTGTAAGTTTCTTATCGCAACTTTAAAAATCGTAGTGCGTAATTAGCTGCATTTCCGTCAGTCAGTGCGATGTTTGAGCAAACACACGATCGCCATTCGCGTCACTCCAATTTACTTACATTCTACGCAGCGACTTCTAAAACGTTACATGGAAGTGGGATAGCAAACTACGAGCGCGCGGATTCGGAGTTTGGAGCGATGGAGTGATAGATTTGGATATCCAAAAATTTTCATCATTCCATTCAAGCCACGTGAGATTCCGAACACGCGGAACGATTTTGGGTTATTTTGGAATGATGGCTTCGCGTGATGTGGCTGCTTGGAGTGATCGTGAGTTTCCCACTTAAGGGTACCTACTGAACTGCTATCTATCGTCTGTACATAACAGCCTTTTTAAAGGTATAATTGGATAATAAATAAAATTTATTTTCACGCGTTTCCATCATTGTCATTGTCAATAGGATAGGTCCTATTCATATCATACAGTCTATCACTCTTGGGTCTTAAAAATAATAATAAAAAAAACAAAAATAAATAGGAAAAAGATATTCAAAATAATAATTATGAATCAAACTTATTTACAGTCGAATATTATGATACAAAATGCAATTCGTAATTATAAAACTAAAGGGTTTTAGAAACCAGAGGAAAATAACTTTTTTATGTTATTTACATTGTAATGCAATTTAAATTAAGAAAAAAGGCGGAAGTAAATTAGTTAAATATGAAGTGAACATGGGACCTGTCAGACAGAAGGCGTTCAAGCGGTCAGTTGCGTTCGTTATAACGGGTGTAAAAGACATGAACAGTCAAACGAAAACCATGTATTCTGCTCACCATTATAACATTTTTCTTCCTTTAAACTATACCTTGGAAATTGATAGTTACGATTTTATTGAAGGTCAAAGTCATAATTTTTTTTCTTCATTTTTATATGAATACATATTCTAAACATTATTTCTTAATTATTGTCCAAAGAAACATTATCATTTTTTTTAGTATTTCATACCAAAAAATGGCTTCAAAACGTTAGCGTTCAATGTAGCTCACTCGATGCGCACGGACACAAACGAACGGGGCCGCCGTCTGGCAAAAATATCACGGTTTTGCGAGTTGCGTGCGAGTTGAGCGGTTTACGTTGCGTAGCACATTTTGCAATATTTGTTAACACCAAAAAATAAAAATCATTTCCCACCAATTATTTTGTTGAAATATGTCTTATTTTGACGTATAGAATACATGGTTTTCTTTTGACTGTGTCTTTTACATCCTGTATATTGATATACCTAACATAGATATGTCGCAGGCGGATCGTATTAATTTCAAAGCCCCCTTTCTAATAACAGGTTAGCCTAATCATTTCTTACTTTCTTTTCGCGATGTAAATAACAGTACGCGAAAACGCGTGACCGCCTTCTGTCTGGTATTACCCTAAGGGTCAATTAATTAATACTAGCGCAGAGTCAAAGCACATCGATGCAATAATCTGAAAGTCAATATAGCAAATTCATTGCTTTAGTTGTGATGTAAACAATGTGACGCTTTTATGAATTAACTCGCAAGTTTATATTTCCGCTAGATTTATTCTAAATCACAGTCGAATTTTAATTTTAATTTGGTGGTCAAGGTATAAGCACAGTATACCCAGAACAGTACCTAGTTTATCTGCGGGCTGTCGGCGAATTGACGTAGGGCTATCGTAAATGTGCAGGGCGGGAACGAGCGGCGAGCGAATGTGCAATGACATAAAAACGCGCGATCACACCGAGACGGCGAGACCACCTTACGCCCCATATTTTACGTCAATGTGTGCGTCACAGTGCGTGCGTACACGGCGCCGAGTACGCACGCACAAATTCTAATGGATAACGGCCAGTTTGTATGAAGACGTATAACTGTTCTTGGTATACTGTAGTCTCCACTTTACTTTTCAAGTTAAGGTGAAAGTTAAAAATAAAATGACCACTTTTTGGCCGTATTATGTGGTCAATTTACCGTCTAAATTAATTTCAATTTACCGGCTAACTCTTCGTCCAAGCTCGCCCCAACCCCCCAGAACCTGCCTAGGGTTGTACCTACAATGCGCACAATACTTTCCTAGCCCATTACACAGTATACCAAGAACAGTAATAAGTCTTCATATAAACTGGCCGCTATTGATTAGAATGTGTGCGTGTGTACTCGGCGCCGTGTGACGCACACATTAACTTAAAATATGGGGGCATAAGTTGGCTGCAGTGCGAGCCGCACCGTCTCGGTGTGATCGCGCGTTTTTATGTCATTGCACATTCGCTCGCCGCTCGTTCCCGCCCAGCACATTTACGAATCCTAGCGTCAACGCAAGAGTAGACTAATAACTCGCCGAAAGCCCGCAGATAAACTACTGTTCTTGGTATACTGCGCTCATTACGTCCACATTATTTTGAACAAAATCTAAAACTTCATTAATGACTATTTATAGATATTACATTTTACTACACTTGACGACGCCATATTCTACTAGGATAGAGATCGTCTAATCTAAAACTGAACGCTCCATTGTCCTTTTCTTAAATGCACAATCAGTGAACAGATGGTGAGCGTCAGAATGGCCGGTTACTACCCATATTTCACATCGAAATAATTATAGAAAGTTGCTACCTAGTTGCTTCTAGTTGCTACTAATCGTTAAATAGTTGCTACCCCCGATTTAAAAAAAATACACTACTTTTTAGTGTGACGGGCCATTCTGACATCAGAATGGCTGGTCACCTATCCTGTGAGAACAAACTGCGCAAGTGAAAGAAGTTTTTTTAAACCAATAGTTGCTACTAGATTGCTACTTTTATATCTCATAGCCTCATAGCCTCTAGCTTTTAAGGATAAAAAGTTATAATCAATTCAGTGTTCAGACATTATAATGTTTGTTTGTTGTTGTTTCTTCATTAAGGTCCGGATAACATAGACTACATTTTAACAGAGTTTATAACAGATTTCATTCTTTTCCTTTTAAGTTGGCTTACAGTTTTTAAACTTTTCACTAGTTAAAATACTTAACATTGCTTAAAGGCCAGATAAATTAATTAAAAAAGCGTTCATCTGTCCTTTCATTATCCTATGAGCTCGTTTCCTTCATTCTCGTACCCTGCTCTCAACTTATGAGGTTGGTAGAATATCTCTTACCATAACCATACTATAGGTAAGGGAGGATGACCACCTTACAATGAACCTTTGTCACACCTAAAAGTTTACATGTACAACAATGGTCTAGCGCGCATTTAGATGTTATTATAACCTAGTGCCTGCAAATATTACTACGATTTTGTTAAAGATACAGTTTCATAGTTATTTATAAGAAATCACATAGAAATATAATTATAGCACAGCACACAATGAGACAAGCAACAAAAAGATCTCCAAAGAAAAACATAGATGGCGACAGAGCTAAGTTGTAAACTGTCAAGATGCGTTTTGTATTTTTCTTCTTAGTTTATAAACTGGTTCAATCCATTCAATCCAATTATGAATATGTTTTCATTACTTATTTGTCATAATTGTAACAAAATAATAAAAATAAATAAAATCCAAAACAATTATTTTAAAATACATTTTATAATTTTCAACGCATTAAAAAATATTTGTCTTGTATGAAACTAAACGCTCTCGCCATTTATCGTCGTGAACGGGTCATTTTTACAACTTTAATTTATTTCTCAAAAAACCTCATTTTTATATTAATTCAAACGTAGCTTTTCAATTGATGGATTTTCAAAAGTAGCTTTTCAATTGATGGAGTGATATTGCAAATATGCTTTGGTTGTACACGTGTTGTCATTAGAAAAAAACGGGCAAAAACAGTCATCCTCCTTTGGCATTAGATTTTACCGCCGGCCATACCTGATACCAATCCTTCTTATATTACAATGTTTAGATCTTAAAATCTCTTTGTAGGATACAAATGTGACAGATCTATAAGCTTAGTATTGCTCTCAACCACTTTAATAGTAGTATTATCGTCTAATTTCCTCATAACCAGCGTATTTTGAGCCGTCCGCCGTATCTCTATAATGCTATTGCAATTTAGAACTTTCTCGAACCACACTTGGTTGACTTTCTTCTGCTCGTAGTACGGTAACTTAGCTTGTAGGTTGTAGTGCTCTTTCCTTACGTGCCGCCACATTTTCGTAATGTTTGAGCACATTTTCTTGCAGCCATCGCATCGTCTCCGTCGGTCTACCTTGCCTGCACCAATGCTGTAAATCAAGAGGTATTTTTGTAACATATAACGTCATCATCATCATTTCAGCCTTATACAGGATAACTGAGAAGACATTGGCATCATCATCCTTCAATGTATGCAACCAATTTAAGAACCGATTAAATAAATACATAAATAATAAATAAGAGTAAACTAATAAAAATAACAGGATATAGGCACCTATCAGTTGTCTACAACTGTTTGCCAGATAATTTGTAATAATAATACATTGTAAAAATTTAATATTTAGAAATATAATTTTGTATGTATTTTAAATGAAATAAAGGAAATAATAATAATAATATGTATGAGGATTTACAATAACCATACAGTATGGAACACCTAATTTTTGTGCAAATGCTATGTGCAGTGGCACATAAAATTTCCTTAAAAATTATAAAATAATGAGTTCACTTGCCACCAGTGTGTTAAACAAACCAAAAACCATATTGTCTTGTGTATGAACATTTAAAATTAGTGTATACAGTCCACTATTACGAATTTTTAGAGTTCATAAGTAAGACGGAAGATTTAAATTGGAAGAAAAAGGTATTGTGCTGCTTGTTTTATATCCTTCCTCTTTTCCCAAACATCCACTCAGTTACATAAAGTCACATTTGGCACATTGGGCCATGTAGTGCTTCAAATTAGTGACAGGTTGCCAGCCTGTCGCCTACTTAAAATCTAGAGATTGATGCCATTTTCAACATTTGATAACTAACAAATAAAAGCAGACTAGGATATGTGTTACAATCTAAGTAAAAAGGCTGGATATCTAGGGCTCATCTTTCGTCTTTAAAATATATCGTATAGCGGTGATAAATACCTTGGATTTTTATGCCATTCGTACATATGGATATCGTAACACATTTTGTTTGGATATACGACTTGGCACTGTTCACATTTCAATATGGACTTTGGGCCAGTACATTTACTAACATGCAGTTCTAAAAATCGCTTCGTAACATAAAGAGCGCCACACAAATCACAGTACATTTGTGGCTGTTCTTCATCCTTCTTTTTGCGAGGCATTTTCTTATTATTTATCTCACTACTCGACTTGTCATTCACGTTTTCACATTATTAAATTGGCACAATTTAAAACATTATCAGTCTACTGCTCCAAATTCAATCAAACTTAAAACTAGTAGGTATTTTTTCTTAGAAAATAATATATGTTATGTTAGGTAGCAAAGTTGAGGCATTTTCTTTTGAAAATAATGAAGTAAAAAAATCAGATGATCGATTCAATTCAATTGTCAATTTCATTTGATTTGTTTGTTTTTTTTTCTTAAATTTTCCCTGTTACGGGACGGCAAAGGGATCTAGCCCATACAGCCAAGTCTTCAGTTTATCTTCTTTCTTGATTTTTGCATTAAAATGTGGGTGCCACACTTTTTAATGCAACTAGGGAGTGCTTGGCGAGAAATGCATGGTACAGACCTCATGATGTTGACTATAGACTATAGTGGGATTTCCAACCACTATACAATTTTGGATGTCGATCTTTATTTCGATAATTCAAAATTGATTCGGAGTGGATTTTGTGCAGTGAAAGTGGTCTCGTTTCGTTGCATAAGCATCCATGTTGACGAACAGTTATGAGGAATCATTGAAATAAAGGTTTTGTGTTTATGACGTTGAGAATTGTATAATGGTTGGAAATCCCACTATACCTTAGACAATTTAATCACTATACAATTCTCATCAGTCACAATCATGAAGTCTGTTGCAATGCATTTCTTTCCAAGCACTCACTAGATGCATTAAAATGTGTGACGCCCATATTTTAATGCAAACATCAAGAAATATAACAAAAATAAATTGAAGTTATGGCTCAAAGGTCTTAAATACAAGCCAAATACCAATACCCTAAAAAACCAATTCTAGAGTATTTTTACCTTACGTGTATTTTTGCTAGCTATTTCCAAAAAAGAAGTGAAATATAATAGAAATTATTAAATGCACATACTAATTTTTGTTACTTTTTGGTTGTCACTAATAAATAACTATATATAATATATATAGTAGGTAACTATATGTTTATTATGACAGGTCGCTCAGTATCGTAGACAGAGAAGTGTATAGACGATTAGATAGCGTGCCGCTTGTGAGATAGACTGATAGATATGAAGTGTTACCATAATAAAATATTTTCCCATTTTTTGAGTTTAATACGAAATGCCAAAGATAATAGTTTCGTTAGGTATGTCAGTATACTATTTAAAATATTTGAATAACATTCTGCGTACATTATTACTAGTTTTGAAATGCTTTCTATTATAATGTCATTCAATGTATGGTTCTGTAGTAATTTTCAATAATTTTATATAATACTTACCATAGTAAACTGACTTATTGAACGGACTTCGTATGGGGTTTTATTACTTTTTGACTAAAATGCCGAAGAAGTACCTACCGTACTGCGAATCTCTTAAATCGACGAGCCGGTAATTTTTCATAAAAACTAGCGCACTATGTCGAGCTTGGCGTAAGTTGAAACGATATTTTCTATGAAAAATTCCTGCTTGTTGTCGATTACAGAGTCTCGAATCACTTAAGAAAATCGCACTACAGAATCTATTAAGGGTGCGTTCCAAAACCAGTGACGCCAGGGTAAAATTTACTTCGTGAATAGTCAGAGCTTGACGCTCGAAAGAGAAAAAAACATTGTTTTAGAACGCTAACGAGGAAATCTCGAGTAAAAATATGAAAACGTGACATGTCGCCATTTTAATTTGTTCATTATCATATATTGGACAACACTGCGCACGAATTTAATAAATTAACTTTGAACTTTATGTAAATAAAATACTATTTGACAGTAACCATCGTTTTTGTGTAGTTACAAAAATAATAATTCAAAAATTTGGTCATGAATATGAAAACACAAATGTGTTCAACAGATTGACAGCTAAGTATCAGGTAAATTTTGCCGGTCTTCAGACACCGATAAAAATCGCCCCCGCGGGGTAAATTTTATTCTCCCCCAAGTCGTTCCAAAATACTAGAGCAACTGTCAGAGTAAATGTTTGTTTACCTTCGGTTTCACTCGGGTTTGTTTTGGAACGGCTTAGAGTAAAATTCACTCTACCCTGAGTAAATTGAAATTGTTTTGGAACGCACCCTAAGAAGTGCCACAGAATAAAGAACTAACTAAAAATTGAAGATACAATAATACAAAGAAATAAAAAACAACAAAATTAAACAAATTTCTTTATTGAAATATTATTTTTATTTTTGTTTGGCAAGTTTCAATCATAATTAAATTTCTTTATTGTCCCTTAAACAACACAAGTTTACTATGGATATTTCAAAAATGCTGTGTTGTTACCAGCTGAGGAACGGCGTTAGGCATGAGAAATGATGATGTTAGTTTTGGTTACCAATTTATTCGACCGGTGGCTTCAATCCATTGCTTCCTTATATCATTGTTTGATGGAAAACTATAACAAAATGACAAAATATTCAGAGATCATTTTATAGAAGCACAATTAATATTTCAAGGTTTTGTAAATTCTGTTTAAAATAAGTCAGATAATTGTATTTTTTTTTTAAATATTAATTATGTCCACATTATTACTAACTAAGATCTATTTATAATCTGGTGTAGCTGAAAATAGCTACAAGATAACAGTACAATTTCATTTATAAAGAATCAGAATAGTAGGTAACTTAATTCTTCTTAAATTACAGGCATATTTAAAAGAAGACCAATACTCTGTCACAGGCCGGACTATTTATTTATAAAAAATCAGATAAGTATATAAAAATACCATTCTGTAAAAATATGAATTAAAATAATGCAATAGAAGTTAACTGCAATTCGAAATAATAGTGCAAGGTTTTTAGGGAACTTCTATGGGTAATGTTGGTAACACGATACGAAATAATTTTTAGGTTATGAATAATTTAATTTTACTATTATGACTATTAATCATTATTGTTTAATCTACATAATGCGCATTTCTATTCATGTATGACATAAAATAAATTTCAAGAACACAAACTATACAAAAGTATACTATACTTACGAGTAGAAAGTTATGCCATCAAGTTTACTTTCGCTATCAGTTTTGCATGTAATAACACGACATCAAACCATTTTTCCGATGTAATTTTAAAGAAAAACTATGGTGTCTAATATATTTTTACTTTAAATTATGCTTGTAAGCAGATTTAACACTTTTTAATAATATTTTTCACAATCACTTAGAATAATCAGGAACAAACTGTCAACTTTGTTTAGCACATTATTGTGCTGGCCTTGAAAATGTCGGCCACGCTAGTGAAACAAAAAATTCATATGTTTTATCCTTGTTTTTCACAGTAGGTGTGCATAAGTAATTCTCTTTTTTGTGTGAATGAGAAGGAAAATATGCATTTGTCTATACACTTCTCTGTCTACGCTCAGTATAGTCTAAATTTTGACTTTTGTTTGTTTGTTGACTAAAAGTGAAAAATTTGTTCCACCCTAAGACGAAGACGACCGATAACATATTTATGTTGAAGTGAAAAATTAAACAAAATTATGGGGAGGAACAAAATGATTGCGAAGAGCTGCCCGAAATGTGAAATGCAGGTTTAAAAATCATTTATTTACTACTAATAAAAATAAGTAGGTAGGTACAGTCAGCTTCATAATGATATGAGGTGCCAAGGTGGTCAAAAACATGTTAGGAGCAAAGTTTCAATAATATGTTTGCATTTAAAGTTATCAAAATATTGTACACAAACAACCAGTCTTATATATCTTCATACCATAAATCTCCAATTACATATACACGATGAAAATGATCTTTTATATGTACGCATCGTAACTGTTCATTGGTATCTAAGCGTTAAGAGTACTCATAAATATCTTCACTTACATAGATTATTCCATTTTCAATAGATTGAAAGTTAGACATTAAGGGCCTTCACAGATTTTTCTTTAAAATTGGTATTTTTGCGATTTGTTATGTTTTAATTTATTTACAATTTTCAGACGGAATATGTGCCATTGGACCTTGCCCACGGTAAAAACGAATTTTTATGACAACTTCTGTCAGCGATTTTGTGAGCAATTTTGTTAGCAAGTTAATTTCCGCTCGTTCCTTTTTAGAGCGACAATCGCTTCGCCCGGGATACAAACCGACTTTAATGATGAGCAACTTTTTGTAGCAACTAGGCGTTTAAGTATTGAACTCTGATTATTTTATATTCTATAACAAAATAGCTCAGCGATTGTCGCTAGTGGACGAACTCCCTAAATGATTTTGAATTGATGTTATCAGAGATCGATAACCCAAGGTAACAAAATATAACGCAACAGAAATAAAAAAGATCATCAATACTATTTTAAATAGTTTAAACTAGAGGAGATAAATAATATTTTAATTGAGACTCTCAGCAGCGTCATAGCAGATGATTGCATTATTGTGAGCAAAAAGAAAGAGAGGAAAAAATGTATGTAGTAATTGCATTGATGATTTAACATACAGAATAATAAAATAAACTAAGCCTATAGTAAAAGTTCTCAAACAATTGTAAATTCAATCTTTTATTTGTGAAAGAAGATACTCAAAAGTTATAATCGGTTAAAGGTGGTCCCTCAATCGTGACTGACAGGTATCCATATCTTATAATCTAGGTATTTCAAATATTATGTGGTTCCCACTTAATTATGTACTTATGGCGTTCGATCTAAAGACCACCTTCTGCATGCTACTTCTTTATATTCAGTGAACAGGAAGGTGTGATATTTAATATAATTATTTTTACTAATGTTTTTTATAAATTTAGAATCTTTTTATCTTAAAATTTTATCGATTATAAATTTTGAGTGTCTTCTTTTACAAATGAAAGGTTGAATTTACAATTGTTTAAGAACTTTTACGCTTAAAATTCCAATGTGGACCCTCACCGGGAACGCAAACGACCAACCCGCACTTGGCCAGCATGCTTGACTAAGGTCTAATCATCCCTAATGTAGGGTAGGCTCGAGACCCTCGGTGGAGACATTATATGAGCTGTTGATGATGATTTATTCATGACCCATGACACACTAAATTCGATTAAATATGCAGTCTTTTATCCAAAAACATATCTAAGTTGCAATAGAAAATTGCATTTAAATCTATAAATATTTTCTTTTCATTGATTGATATTTTAATCAGCATTTAATTTCAGCATTTTAGCAATTAATTTATATTAATAAATATAATGATTTGTAGAATTCGGTTAAATTAATACCTTAGATTTACAGCCCCTGCATTTGTCATATGACATATGCATATGACAGATCTGGTTAGTTTACCTTTGTTTATAGGAAGGGAGTATATGGACCGTAGTACCCGGGATTAGCGTTTAGTTTTCTTTACTACCAAGATATTTTTGATAACTTTGAGTGCTTAGATACCATTGAATAGTTATTCGCGAATATATTATTGGTCATTTTAACACATTACATAATATTGGAATTGTGTTGTTAAGATGATATTGAGTACTCTGGATGGTTACAACAATAAGATACTCTAACAGCACATATAATACTGAATTTTTGTCTGTTAGATAATTTTGATCAGTCTTGACACTCAGATATTTATGAAGCTGACTGTACCTGGACTGCAAAGAAGATTTTGAGTGTAACATCTGCCCTAGTCAATGGCTTTATTTATTTATTTAGTTGGTTTTTTACTGAAGGATTGTTAATGTTTTGGATTTGGCCCCTTTTGTGTAGGCGACAGTTTAGCAAACCTGTCAGTAGTTTGGGGTAGGTAAGGTGTACTGCCCATACTGCCAGATGTGGATTTTGTTTTAACCCTTAACCACCTAGCACCTATTTTTGTCCTTTAAGCACCTATGTGCGGTTGCAGAGACCTCTGATAGATTATTGCGTTTATTTTGGGAACTATCATAACAAATTATGTTCAGTTAAATAAAATACATGTTTAAACTCAATCACTTTATTTGAGTACCACAAATCAGCAACAGTTGTATAAAAGTCGTATAAAAATGGTAAAATATTTAAGAATTAACAATTAAGTTGGCACTTTACATACAAAACATAGATAAGCTGTTTTGCGTTTCTTTTTTAGATCACATGAAACATGTTTTACGTACTTCAAGTTTTTTAGCCTTAGAAGTGCTTGGTAAATTGGCTGTTTTGGATTCACACTCTTTACTCTGCACTTGGTCAATGGTTATATTAGGTTCGATGTCAGTGCAATCCTCGTCAGAAATATTTTCGTCATCGGAGATCTCTTGCTGAAGCCATCATTCAATATTTTCGTAATTTTTGTTAATTTTAATACTAAAACTGAAAAAAACAATAAACACACAAAAGTCCCACAACAACCTACGTGCGGTCAAGGAGACCGCTGGCGAAATATTTTTACTTACCCTGGCCAATCTGAGTGCAATCACAACACTGTGACGCTCACCACTCACACATGGAAATTATGAATCTTGAAAATCGTTGCGGTCTCTGAGACCGTAGGTGGTTAAGGGTTAACCAAACATTAGCTCTTTAAGGATTGTGGGTGTGATTAATGTATATTGTATAATAATAATAAATGTTATAATGATGTTAGATTAATTTTTTTAAATATACATAGATGTTACACTTCTAAACAGGCAAATATTATTAGCTTTTGGCAGGATAGGCGTCTCCCCACTACTTTTATTCATAAATAAAACTAGATGAAACACCAAAATCAATTGTATTTACTTTTAATATCAATAAAACAGTTTAATAGGAAGATAAGATGAAAAGAAAAGATTCTACTTTTAAACCTTTTACAATTTTATTTTTAAATTACATGCAGTTCAGCCAAAAGTGTTCAGGGCATATGGGCAAACGGCATTTGGCAGAACTACATTTTTTCTTTTCGTACTTTATTTATTGGGTACATTGCACACCTTTCTTGTAATAATTAACTTCATTAACTTAACATTACTTATTTTCGTAATTTTTTCACTAAATATTTTTTATTGTTTAAGATGAAAATGTCACCTGAATGTTAAAATTGTTGTTGCAAGTTAGTATAATGAGTAACTGTGTACAGTGAGTGTTATTGATTACATAACCATAACAACTGTGCAAGATCTAGAAGCCCGTTTGCCGCTGATGGCATTTTCTGTGTCACCGGGTTTAGACAAAGACCTTGGAGGGTCCTCAAGCCTGTAGGTCGGCCGTTCCTAGAGGATTACTGGGCGAACGAGCATCTCCCCCGTGGGGAGTCTCTCGACCGAATCGGAAGACGGACGCGCCCGAGGGTGCCTCTAAAGGCTAGTGCGGTGATTAACAAACGTGTGACTAGTGCTTGGTTGTGTAGTGTTGCTCTGCGAACTACGCGGTGATAGCGGAGCGTTGGCCCTCGTGATCGGATCGTCGGGGTCCAGTAGGACGTTATTGGGACGGCGCAAGGCGCGCGCGACATCTCTATTAGCACAGTAATTAGAGGGGCTTAGGTGGCTATTGGACCATAAAAATCTCGACCTCCGGCCGAGTTGCCTATTGCCTGAAAATGGTAGTGGTCAGGTCGGCCACTGGGTAGGTTAGGGTTATTTTGTTTATGACCAGGCGGAGACCCAGTGGTCGACCTGACCACTACCATTTTCAGGCAACAGGCAACTCGGCCAGAGGTCGAGATTTTTATGGTCCAGTAGCCACCTAAGCCACTTTGACTACGAGAGGGTTAGGGTGGTGAGGAGCCTTGTCAAAGTAGTACCTAGACGCTTCCTTCCTAAATGAGGGCACGGTGGGGAGATCGAAATCTCTATAGAGATCTACGCGGCGTATGTGCCAGCAGCAGCCTGATGCCATTTCTGGGATAGTTAGTATAGTACTTTAGATCACATATGTAGCATAAAACTCTCTCCAGGTAGCGGTCGCGTCCAAATCGTGCAAATGTGGGCACACATTCTTCGCGGCCCGACGAGGCGCTGACCATCTTCCCGCTGTAGAGGACATCAAACGCAGAACGGGCAGAGTGAGGAGATCGAGGACACAGTTTTACGATGCACAACACTATCAGAAGCAAATCAAGCGAAGGGTGACACATTTATATAGCTTTCATGTACCTTTTTTGGGACGAAGTTCCTTATCGCACGCTACGTACTTGGCGGATGGGGGGTTAGCAAAAAAATCGGGAGTGGTCTCCCCTTGACTTTCTCGTATACCCGAAACGACTCAAAGGTTGATAAAAACCTTATATTTTGATGTCATACATGCATGTTAAATTTTGGTCACCCATCCGAGTACCGACCGCGCACTTGGTTGCTTAACTTTCGTGATCGACGGCTCAAAAGTTGATAGAAACCTTATATTTTGATGTCATACACGCATGTTAAATTTGGTTGCAATAAGTTATAGCATGCTCGAGTTATAGTGCTAACGCACAGACACACACAGACACTGAGAAATTAAAAAAAAATATTTTGGACTCAGGGCGGTCCAAAACGTGTAAATCCGTCAAAATCTCGGGGTCGAATTTTTTGACGATTCAAACGAGAACCACGTATTCTATACATCAAAATAAGACATATTCCAAAAAAAAATATTGCTGGGAAATGATTTTTATTTTTTGGTGTTAAAAAAAAATGCAAATTGTACCGCGCAATGTAAAGGGCTCAACACGCATGCAACTCGCAAAACCGCGATAATTTTGCCAGACGGCGGCCCCGTTCGTTAGTGTCCGTGCGCATCGAGTGAGCTACATTGAACGCTAACATTTTGAAGCCATTTTTTGTTATGAAATACTAAAAAAAATAATAATGTTTCTTTGGACAATAATTAAGAAATAACGTATAGATTACGTTTTCATAAAAAAATGAAAAAAAAAAATTTGACTTTGACCTTCAATAAAATCGTAACTATCAATTTCCCAGGTATAGTCTAATAATAGAATAAGAAGTTTCAAGGACAACTTTTTTTGTTTTCACCTTTTGTGAGTGAGTGTGACTTCCAGTTGTACCTATAAATTTCTTGCTTGCAAGTAACAAAACCTTTTTGTTTGCAGTCACCCAAAAAACGGTCACTATCGCGGTCAATGGACTACGAGTACAAAGGGAAAGAAAAATCTGAGAGCGGTAAGATTACAATCTCAGAATATACACTTACATGCAATGAAATCGGTACGCTTTGGTTCAGAACTCCCTAATCAAAATCTACAATTACTAAATAATAATATTTAACCCCGTGTGCTAAACAAGAACCTAAACTTACATTAGACCAGTTTTTACTGTGGTAGATTTTGGTTTATTGATTTTACAAATTGAAAACCAAATACAGTTAACAGAGCTAAAATTTTTGTAGAAATCAGCTGAATTTTATGGGTCTGTAAATCTGTAAGATTAATCAATTATTCAATAAACAATGATTCAATTAACTCTGAACACTCTGCATAGTCACAGAAATGGCGTATGACGTAAAAATGAGAAACCAGGGTTTCCGAAGAAATGAGTCTATTGTCACCAATACTTCATTTATCGATGTTTAGAGTAGATTAAATAAAGCTTATGAAATATACATTCAAATTATATTTACAGGTTTTGTTTATCTCAACTTATTTTTATATACCGACTAGCTGCCCGGCCACGCGTTGCTGTGGTAATTTCATACTACTGACCTGTAACATTGTATCTGCAGTAAAAAAAAATGACTACTTATCAAGATAAAAACTATCCTATCTCTCAAGTTGGATCAAACTGCACACGGTGTACAAATTTGATTGAAATCGGTTAAGTGGTTTAGGAGTCCATTGAGGACAAACATTGTGACACGAGATTTATATATATTAAGATATAAAGAATCGAAACCTACGAGGTGAGTCGATTTTCTTGCTCGTTAGTGTAGTTTCTATGGAGTTTCTCCGGAGTTCTTGTTGTTGAGTCGAAATTTGTCAGTGCTTGGTGGTTATGATTTTATTTATAGTTTAATTTAAGGACAACTGTACCCCTAGTACGAGTTTTGTTCTATTCAATTCTATTCTTAATTAATGACGTCGCGTCACGTCGAGTATTGAACAACAAGTGACAGCCACGGCCGCATCCAGCCATCAGTGGCTGCCACTGGTGGCGGCGTATAGTAGCCTGACTGAACCACTGGTGGTCGCGCTTAGTGGCGGCTACTGGTGGCCATAATGTGCGGGGGCTCTGGGTACTTTTTTACTAGGGACAAACCCACCACCTTCCTATGGCCTGAGGCAACCATACGGTTATACAGGCCGAATTACGGAAGAGTACGCTGCTAGTTGCCGGAGGCTCTGGTTTCACAGCGCACCTTAATCTCTCCTACAAGTTATTCTTTGTCTGTCTTCCTTGTCCCTATGGTCCTTCTCCCCTTTCTGGGGCGGACATCACTCGTACGCCTTCGGTGCCTTCCAGGTCGTCCGAGCCCACCCGAAGTGGTACCGCTAGCTCCCACTGCCCAGTCTTCTGCCTCTTCTGCGGCGTCTTCGCTCTTCACCTCTCTCTCTAGCCCACTCCTAATCTTGTGCCATCGTCGCGCGAAGTCCCGTAGCTGTCTGAAGTTCGCCTCCGTCCCCACGAGGTCCGGGTAATAGACCGGGCCCACCTCAAGCGTCTTCACCTTGTCCAGAAGGGCTCTGGGTACTGTAGGTACTTTACCTTTGCTAATCGTTCACAGCTACAGCGTTAGCCAGACGTCGCCGCGCCTTAAGACGGGCGAAACGTTCCCCAGCCACGGGCGGGGAGCGAACCCGGGATCCCACACCGCAGCTAAGACCAGCGCAGGTAGCGAGATGCCGCCTCATCTTACAAGAGATCAATAGGAAAATGCAAGCGGTGACATGGCAGCCTCCCACCGCTTAAACAAGATGGCGGATTGATACAAAATGGTGGACTTCAACAAAATGGCCGAATCAATAATGGATTCGTTTAAATTTTATGTTATAAAGCTCAATTTGTGAATTAGGTTAATCCTATTGTGATTTTAATTTTGATTTTAATTGCGTAATTGTGTAAATAAATAGTTAATAAAATAAATTTTAAGATTACTCTGCATTCGTTTCTTCGTAACACTCACCAAAGTTACTACCACGTTCGCCTTACCTACTCGGAATGGGTGACCAAAATTTTTCAACTCGATCGTATCATCTGTCTTTCTCATAGATTTATTATTACGGACGTCTAAAGATTGGCAATGAATCAACTAGGGTGAGACCAAAGAAATACACCGATGTGTGCGTAATGCGCATGTGTGCATGAAAAATAGTACTGCAGTCTGACAGTTGCTGTCTTTTCTACGTGACTGACAGGCCGACTTAGGCCGCCTGCGTGTACGTGAAATGTTCTCGTCTATCTATCTCGCTCTAACATACGTGTTAGTATGCTCTTTCTCTTTTACATTGACGATCTACAGTGTCCTATATCTATGGCTTTTATATAATTATGTTATTCAGGTGACTATTTCAAAACTATACTGGGTGTAAAAGACATGAGCAGTCAAACGAAAACCACGTATTCCATACATCAAAATAAGACATATTTCAAAAAAAATATTGCTGGGAAATGATTTTTATTTTTTGGTGTTACAAAAAATTGCAAATTGTACCGCGCAATGTAAAGAGCTCAACTCGCACGCAACTCGCAAAACCGCGATAATTTTGCTTGACGGCGGCCCCGTTCGTTAGTGTCCGTGCGCATCGAGTGAGCTACATTGAACGCTAACGTTTTGAAGCCATTTTTTGTTATGAAATACTAAAAAAAATGATAATGTTTCTTTGGACAATAATTAAGAAATAACGTATAGAATACGTTTTCATAAAAAAATGAAAAAAAAAATTATGACTTTGACCTTCAATAAAATCGTAACTATCAATTTCCCAGGTATAGTCTAAAGGAGGAAAAATGTTATGACGGTGAGCAGAATACATGGTTCTCGTTTGACTGCTCATGTCTTTTACACCCTGTATACAATCAACCAGACAAATCCTAAGTGCCAAATATCCTCCCGGAAACATAAAATATTGTTAACTCATAACTCCTGCACGAATCAGACTGGCAATGTCGTTTAGATAATAGTAATATATTTTACACGCTCACACCAACCAATTATCTAGCCCGAAGTAGTATCATTAAGAACTTGTGTTATGGATTGGTGTTTGGTACGTACACGGGGTATGAAGCCGGCACCTACCCATACTAACATCACTAACATAGTCATATAAATACTATGGTTATATTAAAATTCGTAATTGTAAAAATATTTTTTTAATTTTCCATACATTTTGTTTTTTTGATCGAACTATTTGTATGGAGAAATCAAATATTTTTTTAACAATTTAAAGTTTTTTTTAGATATTTTTATAAATAAACTTAAATAAATATATAAACAACCATGACTCGCAAACAAATCTTCGTGTTCGTCACACAAACATTTGTCGCTACTAGGACTCGAACCCGGACCGCTTGATGTGTAGGCAGTTATACTGACCACTCCACCACGACGGCGTCAATTCTGCCACTCCAGCAGAACGTGGCGGCTGTTTCTTCCTTCACCATGCGGTCTCTGCAGAGTGGACTGTCACTTACATCTATATCAAAAAATAGAAATTAAATCAATTAAGACTACAAGGCTTAAAAAGGGACACCAACGAATCGGTATACTGATTGTGTGTAAGTGTGTAAAATAATGTCTTCAATAAATTCGTTGTAACTCGTGACCTTACAAGTCCTGTGTAGCTTAGAGGAGTGCATTCGCCCGGATCGCGAAAGGTCCCTGGTTCGAGTCCGGACTCGGGCTTTAATCATGTTAGAATTTTTTATCAATTTCGTTTTCTATTTTTTTCACTCAGCATGTCATGGTGCTTCTCAAGTTAGTGAAAAGGTAGGTAGGTAACTACCTCAGACCAAATAAAATCTGAGGGAACTTGATTTGATGACGCGCGCTTTCGCTTATGTGCTAAGTAGGTAATTAATAAGACAAAAGTTGTTACTCGTCGCTTTGATTATTTATTTGTGTTTTTTTATTATTTGTATGATACTTAAGTACCTACTAAAATTATTAAACGGTACCCGGACTACTAAGATGATTTCGAGTGTAACATCTGTCCTGGTGGTTGGCTTTTGTTAGTTACTTTACTGAAGTTTCATTACCTACTTTACGAGTTCAATGCCCCTGCATGCACACGTTTAAGGTTGAAAACTACATGTTGTCCGTACATAAAAAATGACTGTAACTCTGTTAAACTAAAGATTTGTGAAGAGGTTTTCATGATCTGCGGGCGTGTGCGGGCGTTCGAACCTGTTCAGTTTTAGATACGCGTTGCGCGCCGGGGCGCCGCCGCCGCTTGCGTCGGGCCGCTACGGGCCGCCCGCACGTACGTAATACATTGCGCGTTGTAAAATTACCAATTCTTTAAATATTCAATTTTAAAAAAAACTGCTTATGCCATAAATTTACTTTGAGGTAGTAGACTTTATATTTTTCGTTTTAGAGAGCGGGTCCCTTACACCCTGTATTTATTTAAGTTTATTTACAAATATATGTAGATTATTAAGTATATTTTACGTTATCTAGTATCCTTAACACAAGTTCTTAAAGATACTTAATTTGGGCTAGATAATTGGTGTGAGCGTAGAAAATATTATTATTGGTACCTACCTACTTATGTGCGTCTTAGATTATTGTTTCTGAAAATTAAATTATAGTAATTTTCTTTCTTTTACGCAACGCTAATTATTGCACATCGTTTCGAAAACAATTCTAAAAAAACATATTTGAATAGATTTAAATATTGTAAATGATCTCCCAAATATTTATTTTACTGGACTTTTGAACTTTCGACGTTTTGGGGGTTTGGCGGGAAACCTTGACACCCGGATATCCGGAAGACGACCTTTGTTTCGATGATTTAAAATTATTCGAGTGGATTTTGTAGTGTACGAGGTACATACCAATGAAAGTGATGTTCTTTTGATGCACAAGCATCCGTTATTACAATCAGCTAGGAGGAAAAATTGAAATAAAGGTTTTGTCGTGTGTATAACTGTATAACATTATACCCGTAATTAAAGTTTAATTATCATACAAAAGCTAGGGTTGGCTGGAAGAGATCTCTTCTAGAGATAAGCTCACCTTTGTACATGTCTTTATTAATGTATTTTCTTTCATGTTTTTATGTGTACAATAAAGAATAAATAACTTGGAGATTTTATAATGGGACTTTCACCTCATTAGTCTCCATCATGAGGGCTGCAATAAAACATGAGACAGCCACAAAATGACAATAAACTGTATCTTATCATATTTTAATGCGAAAGGAAGAAGACAGAAAACTGACAACATGGCTGTTTAGGCAAGATCCCTTTGCTGTCTCTTAATAAAAAAAAAACAGACAAAAAAATCAGCTGTTTTTGACATTTGCGAAGCCGGCTGTCGAATGGTTATGTTCCTTTACTGCAAAATTGATAAATCTTACATGTTTACTGAATCTTCAGATAAAGTAACTTTTTAGTAAAAAGTTATGTTATCAAATTAGCGACGATGCAAGCAAAAAGGATTTGATAACGCTGATAAAAAGTTATAGTGCAAGCAAAGCAATTACTTTTATTATTTAATTACGTACTGTTCTTCACCAATTATGTACGGTCTGTATCTATAAGTATTGCGTAAACATACCAGCTAGTTTATTAAATAGTGGCTGCTATCTGTGTCTGTTTATCAGCATTTTGAACAAGGTATTTATAGTCTAGTATAATTTTCTACGCTATTTCTGTGACATTCATTGGTCATTGAAGTATGAATTTTTCGCGCGATCTATTAACTAAAACGATTTCTTACATAATTACGGTATAAGACACTTAATATAGAGTCGTCGAAACAGATTTTTTTTTTGTATTTGCTTTTTTATATTCTTTTATTTACTTTTTACTGTAGGTATTCATATTTTTCTTTTAAAAATATAGTCTAAAGGAGGAAATTTTTGATACCTATATAAAATATATTCTTAAGGAGGAACAAACTTGCTTATTTATTTGCCAGTTCTTCTCAGAACAAGGCCTCCTGGTAGACTCGTTAATGGATGGCATTAAATTTGACTTTCATTTGTACCTAAATGAATAGAGATTTTTTGAGTTAGAGCAGCTATTTAAAAGAAAAAAAATTAAATCTTTTATTTTAACGAGGCTTTAGTACACTCTAGGTGACTATGTCAGCCTCATGGGGCAACTCGATTAATCGTAGCTATTTCCTATTCTCACTCATTATAAGAGTGTTTTATAAATAAATATATTGATATAGATTTTTCACTAAGATGCAGCTTTTTATATTAAGTTAATACCACCATTTATTAAATTAATAGACGAAAGATATTTTTGTCTATTGAGTTTTGTCAGGTGAAACTCCATCAAAAAGTGGACAAGATCTTCTTCCTTATTACATGTAACACAAAGTGGAGATGCTTTGATGTGAATCATATTCAAATACTTATTGAGTGGGATATCACATGACCTAACTCTAAACGCCGATAAAAAAAAGTGAACACCTGTTAGGGTCCTATGGGGATGTTAGTATAAATAATGGACTGTAACTTGCTGTTCATGCTGGTTCTTTACAGTCTTCACTACAATATTCACAGATATCTAAGATATTAATTAAGTAAGGATGCTTTTATACGAGCCGCGCCCGGCTCCCACCACATCGCGGTGGCTTCATGTGCCCCCAGCGCCCGCGCGTCTCCTTCCGTGCGTAGATGGTAGCCTGTGTCTCAACACACCTGAATTTTAGTTTCTCGTAGATTCTTCATCCATTATCTTTTACTATGAACACTATGAAATAGTAGCTACAGAACGTAGTGCATTGCCTCTTTTTCAAATACAGTTACATTACATTTCTGTGCTGTTAAGTGTGCTACTCCGTGTGATGCTGGCAGGGTATAATAGCATCACCCCATGTCCTCCAATGGGTGTTGTAGTAGGCAACTAATGGAACTCTGCTGTAGTCGGCGACTAATGGAATTTTGGGTATTGTTCACCCACCTTATACTCCATCCACCAATCCGCATTGGCCAAGCGTGGTGGACTACTGCCTAAACCACCTTCGATAACAAGTAGAGGCCATGTCCCAGCAGTGGGTCAAATTATAAACGCTGTTATGATGAAGTGTGCTACAACATTTAATCTGGAAATAAAACCTCTATCACACACACAAAATAGTCAACAAGTTAAATATGGTCTAAATTAAAATTATGTGTGAGAGCTCATTGAATATTGGTATGCGTGCTGTCTTAAAAGCGTCGTGGGAGGCACCGGATATAAACCTGTACCAATGTACCAATGTGTTTTAAAATTTTGAATTCCTATGTATGTTTAATCAACACTTTTACGGTGAAAGAAAACATCGTGAGAATTTCTTAATAAGTAGGTGCGTGCAGAAATTCTAAGGTTGTGTGTGAAGTCGACTAATCCGCACTTGGCCAGCGTGGTTGACTAAGGCCTAATTGCCCCTAAAGTAGGGTAGGTTTGTTCCCTCGGTGGGACATTATATGAGCTGCTGATGATGATGCCTGCTGTCTTAAAAAAATAATCTTGAACCTACAGATCACTCAGGTGGCTGACCTGATCACTACCCTTTTTAGAAATGGGTTATTCAACCATGGTTCGAGATTTTTATGGTCTAATACCCACCTAAGCCGCTGTGACGCTAATGTGCGGCTAATGAAGAGATATGAGCCACTTAGAAGCACGGTCAAAAAGGATATTTCTACTAAGAGACGAGACGACCAACATCTTATTGAAAACTCTAGCACTTCAAAGTCCCCCACTACATATATTATTATTGCATTTGCAGCCCAGCGATGTATGACACCATAGTCGTAGGTCTGGGAGCAGCGGGCACGACGGCCGCCAGCATCCTCGCGCAGGCAGGCAAGAAGGTGTTAGGACTGGAGGCTCAGAACAGGATCGGCGGGCGAGTCAACACAGTACCTTTTGGAGACGGCGTCGTGGAACTTGGGGCTGAATGGTGAGTTGATGTTCACACGTCTGTATTCGTTTTGTGAAAAATTTGACATTTTCGATGATTCCCAAAATGGATTTAGAAAGAGAAGATCCACAGTTTTAGCCACCTTTAAGTACATAAACGAGATTTTAAACATAATAAATAATAAACAATATGCTGTAGGCATTTTGTTTGATATGACAAAAGCGTATGAAAGAGTTAGATATGACATATTATTGAACAAATTATACGGAATAGGAGTGCGAGGCATAGCATATGAGTGGTTTAAATCTTTTTTAAGCGATCGTAAACAATACGTAGAGATAGAAACCACTGATGATGTAACACAGCTAGTCAGAACGGTGAGATCAGATGAGCAGTTGATGAATGGTTCCATCCCGCAGGGCAGTGTACTCGGGTGTGCTCTGTTCATAATATATGTAAACGACCTCCCAAAAATATTAGATGAATCATGCGTGATGTTTGCTGATGACTTCTCCCTCTTGTTTTCGTGTGAGAATAGTTTAAAATTAAACAAAAAAAATTCAGAAATAATTAATAAAGTAGTTTATTGGATGAATGACCACAATTTGGAGATAAATTTTACAAAAACTAAAATTATGCAATTTAGACCATTTCAAAAAACCGAACTAGATATTAATTTTTCGTATAAAGACGTTTTGTTAGAATGTGTACCCTCTGTTTCGCTGTTAGGTATTGTAATAGATTCTAAAATAAATTGGAAATCTCATGTGCAAAAAATAAAAACTAAACTTTCTCAATTTACATACGCCTTAAGGGAACTAAAAAAATTAACAAATTTAAAAACAGCTCTTTCGGCTTATTATGCTTACGCTCACGCTTGGTTAAATTACGGCGTCATGTTATGGGGTAACAGTACAGACGTACAAGCCTTGTTTGTCCTCCAGAAGAAATGTGTGCGAATACTTACAAATATTAAACAAACCGACAGCTGTAGACCACACTTTAAAAACTTGCGTATACTCTCACTTCCGTGTATGTACATATTAGAATTATGCAAGTTTGTTAGAAAATACCCAAACTACTATACCAAACTAGCAGACGTACCCCGTCATAACACTCCGCGCTATAAAAATAACTTAATTCAGATAAACTCAAAATTGGTTTTACATAGCTCCGGTCCGTACCCAATGTCTATCAGAATTTATAATAAATTGCCCGAATATATTAAAAGTGTTAAACAGGAATTAACTTTCACGAAAGTGCTAAAAGATATTTTGCTTGAGAAAAGTTACTACTCAGTCGATGAATACCTAAAAGATAAAGTTATTTAAATGCCTGCCCTTCTCAATTCTCAAATTTCATATTGCAACACCTTGGCAGCGTAGGTACCTACATGTAATTTTAGTGCATATAAATTTACTGTTATATACTCAATAAATAAATAAATAATAATAATAAATACACAGAAATAAAATAGTAATATTGTATTATATAATTTAGAAGGCATATAATAAACTTAGTGATAATAATACTAATATGTAATTATGATCTCAATCTCTTATAATGTTTATTGTTTGTGTTTGTTGTACTAATAGCATTATTAATTTGAATATTATATTATAATTTAATTTTAATTGAATTAGGTACTTGTGATTTATAAGTAAAGAGGCAATATTTGCCATAATATCATGTTTGCTGTGCCTTAGCAGGGCGTCACTTGTACTGGTCCTATATTATGTAACACCTTTTTTATACTGTGACTTGCAATGAATAAATAAATGAATAAATGAATACAAAAATTCTCAGACAAAACCTTTTTTACGGGTTTAACTCGCGCGTAATTATGTTTCTCGTGGCGTAGTGCGTAAGATCTTGCACTAATTGGTGGCCAGCCGCCACTCCTCCACCAACGGCTGCTCGACCTGGCGCGTGCTCCTGAAGAGGACACCGGGAGCAGCCATCGGACCGCACCCGGGAGACAGAAGGTGCGGTCGTGGCCCTGAAAAGGGCCGTCCGGAACTAGCCGTGGTGGGAAAACAAAAACAACTCGACGATGGCATGTGACTTCGAATGCCAAGGGGACACACTTGACATCAAAAGCCACACACCCGCCGAGAAAGTTTCCCCACCACGTTACCAGGGTCCGCCACAAGGAGGCTTCCGGACGTGGACCCCAAGGCCTAATCGCCCCTAATGTGGGGTAGGCTCGAGCCCCTCGGTGGGGACATTATATGAGCTGTTGATGAATTATGTTTCTCATTCCGTTATTATTGTCCGACGTTTCTTAATACTTTGCAGCGATCATGGTAAATCTGAGTGTAGGTACTCGTAAGTGGAATGTGGATGTAGTTACTTTTGGCTGCCTCTCCATTGGAGCGGAGCGAGGTGGCATAGCGGTCAGCGAGGTAAAAATCCACCATAAAATCTCCTCTCAATTTCGGGGGCGAAGACTTAATGCAAATTCTATTGGTGGATTGGGAGTTTCTCTCGAGTTCATGTTGTAAAAACACGTGTTGAGAGACTCCATTCTTAACTCGAATAAACCGTACAATTTTTGTTACTTTTGTTATATTTTCAGACGCCATTAATTAAGAATAGAATTGGTGGATTTTTACCTCGCTCACTCACCTCGCTACACTCCAAATGGACAGGCAGCCTTATGCCGGGAAATATTGTAAGGGACTAAGGGATATCGGACGATTCCCATCTCAGGATTTTGTTTAGTTTTTCTTTGTAAACTTTTCTTACGCTGTTCTTATGTTTTTCCTTTCAACCAACTACTAGGTGGTAGACCCATATGTAGGGTCGTCTGGGTAGGTACCACCGCCTTTCTTATTTCTGCCGTGAAGCAGTTCGCTGTGTTTCGGATTGAAGGGAAAGGTAGCCAGTGTAATTACTGGGCATGGAGGGCATATCATCTTAGTCCACAGGTTGGCAAGCGCACTTGCGGTGTTAAGTGATTTACACTTAATATTGCAAGTATCTATAGGCGGCGGTGACCACTTAACATCAGGTAGGCCGCAAGCTTGCTTGCCATCTCGTAACATAAAAAAAAAACCGTACGACCGGCGAGGGCGTTCACTAACGTTGTTGATATTCCTCCCATTCAAACTAAGCGATTTGCGACCGCTTTCAATATGCGAACTGCTAGGGACTGCAACTCTTTGCTGAGGTCTGTTTTCCCGGATCAGAAATCTGGACTCGTCAACGCATTCCATCAGGCGTGATTGTTGTCAACTGGCCAGCTTATTCAACATATAAAAAAACAATTTGACGCCGTCGTGGTGGTGTGGTCAGTATAACTGAACTGCCTATACATCAAGCGGTCCGGGTTAGAGTCCTGGTAGCTGCAAATATTTGTGTGACGAACACGAATATTTGTTTGCGAGTCATGGTCGTTTATATATAATATTTATTTAGGTTTACTTATAAGAATATCTAAAATTATCTTATAAATTAAAAATGTCCGTTATGTAGTATCCGTAACACAAGTTCTTTATAATACTTACTTTGGTTGGGCTGGCTAGATGATTGGCGTGAATGTGTAAAAAAAACATAACTTGGTTTTCCCTTACGATGTTGCTATGATGACCCATTGCGATTTTATATCTTTGGCATTTATTATAATGCGATTATTTGATACAGTTGTCAATCGACGTTAATCCTGATAAAAATCTGTAGATATCTAAATGATATACACCTATAAAGATAGTACAGTCAGTTTCAAATGTCTTAAATATCGCACCCCCAGTGGAATAAAGGTGCAAGTACGAATACGTCGATTTTTTTTTTTTTGCAGTTTTAGATAGTATAAAAGATACACACGGTAAATTTTTTTCATTAATTTTCAACTTAAAATGAAGGCTTAATACCAAAAAAATAATTCTTCACGTCATGTAAGTAAAATATTTTTTCAATTAAAGAAGTCGGTAAATCAACATAAGCATGTAAAATAGTATAAACATATACCTAATCGTTCATAAGTCTGTCTTTCATTAAAATAACGTAAACATTTATATATATAACAAAAAGCATACTACGAAATACATTCGTATTTCGTAGTATGCTTTTTATTAGTTCATGAAAAGACATGTTTTCTAAAATAATACGGTTTACTTCCCATCATAGTTATAAATAATCAAACAAAAAAAGACGTATTCCTTGTATACAGATACACCCGTCGAATACTCCTCGAATTAATTATGCTTACGCCTTTTCTCACTCATAACTTTATTTAGTTCGTGGAAGTAATCACGAACTCTCCGCACAAGCAAGTTGAAACCTGTGGGTACTCATCCTTACAGCGCATGCGCGCGTTCGGTTTGATTATTTACCTTTCAAAGCTCACGAGCCCCTCAGTCTCAACGGGACATAACGTGAGTTTATCTAAGATCTTTGGAGCCCAAAGTCATCCTCACCTCCACGCGGTGCACCCTGCTAACTAACGGACGAGGCTCTGGCGCAGGCTTTCCCTTAGGGGTTGGGAGGTCAGACGGTAGTCGCTCCTATAAAGGCCACACTATAACCACTCAAAGATGGAAGGAAGATCAAGTAGACCCGACACGGTTAGGGCGTTGCCGCGTAATGACGAGCAGGTGGGCTAGGGCTACCGAATCAAGGGCGGATTCGGCTAAAGACGCGAGCCCAAACCGCCTTATAGTTGTGAGGGTGGTTGTTGAGGGGTCGTGACTAAATTGATAAGCACCTATGCACCACAGGTTGATTGTAGCGACGGCGTTATTTTGGGAGCAAATCGGGGAACTCCTTCAAACTACGCCATTGTCACAGGGTGTCATTGTGTGAGGAGATCTGAAAGGTTATGTGGGTGATAAGTGTGAGGAGTTTGGACGTGTTCACGGCGGATTCGGATTTGGGAACCAAAATGCAGAAGGGAAGAAATTCTCCGGACGTGTGCGGCTGCCGACCTGGCCGTCGTGAACACTTTCTTCAAAAATAAATCTGAGCATCTTATCACCTACAAGAGCACAAAGAACTCTACCCAGATTGACTACCTTTTCACCCGAAGAGAACAGATTGGCAAAGTGGCCACCTGTAAGGTCATACCCGGTGAGAGTCTCACTTCCCAACACGAGAGTGCAACCCCATAGAAAACACCGAGAGATCTGCCGTCGCCAAATTAGGTGGTGGCTGCTGTCAGCTACGTACCAGTTGATGAGGAAGGCGAATCCACCCAACAACTTTGGGACAGAACCCAAGCGGTTATCATAGAGGCGGCGATGGCGGTATTGAGGGTGTCTCGGGGAGGGCGTAGATTTGACAAGGAGACTTGATGGTGGAACAGCACGGTCCAAAGGGAGACTAAGGCGAAGAAAGCACTCTTTCAAACGTGGCAAGCTACTAAATCTCCTGAAGATGGCGCGGCGTACAGAGATGCCAAACGTACCACTAAACGAGCAGTAGCCAGAGCCAGACGAAACCACTTCCAAACCCTATACGACAAGTTGGAATCGTGTGAGAGGCACAAGCTCATATACAAGTTGGCACGTTCGAGGGTCAAGGCGGCATAAGACATCTCCATGTGCCGCTGTGTAAATGATCCTCACGGTAACATGCTGTATGAAGACCGCGCGGTGAAGGAGAGATGGCGCTCCTGTTTCCACGTACTGCTGAACAAGCAGCATAAAGAGGTTTGGCGGCTGCGAACTTTCCTCCAAATCAAGGACCAGTGCCACCCGCGACGCCTGATGAAGTCCAAACGGCTCTTCACTGCATGATGAATAGGAAAGTGGTCGGATCCGATGGAGTTCCCATTGAAGCGTGGAAGTTTATGGGTTCTCGTGGTTTGGGCATTCTTACCCACCTTTACAACTGCATCCTCCTCGCCAGAAAGATACCAAACCAATGGAGACTGAGTATCATCACTCCAGTCTTTAAAGGTAAAGGCTCGGCGCAGGAGTGCAGTAACTACCGCGGTATGAAGGTGATGTCCCACACCATGAAACTTCTCGAACGCATTTCGGACTCTCGGATTCGACAGGAGTGCTAAGTCTCGGAGTGTCAGTACGGGTTTCGACCTGGTTGCGGAACCATGGACCCGTATTTGCCCTGAGAACTCTCATGGACGTAAACAGATCAAAGAATCACCCCTGCACTTCCTGTTTGTGGACATGCAGAGAGCCTTTGACTGTATCCCCCGTGAGATGATCTGGTGGGCACTGCGGTCCATAGGCGTACCAGAAGCCTATAAAGATATTATATAGATATTATCCGAGACATTTACCTAAAGTCCGGTTATATGGTTAGGCCTGCTGTTGGTGACACCGACCACTTTCCCATCATCGTCGGAGTACACCAGGGCTCCGTACTTAGTCCAGTTCTGTTCAGTGTGATATTAGACGTTTTTTCAGACAACATCAGAGACCATTAGCAACCCCCGTGGTTACTCATGTATGCTGATGATATCGCGCTGGCGGATGCGGATAAAGGCTGACTGGTTCGAAGGGTGAACAAGTCGAAGGGGGCTCTTGAGAACGGCGGTCTGAAGCTAAATGTGGCGAAGATAGAGTACATGACCTGCAACAGTTCAGATCCCCTACCTGTCCGCATAGGCGGAGACATGGTCGAGCGTACGGATAGGGTCAAATATCTGGGATCTGTTCTTAGCGTATCCGGAGATGTCAACAGCGATGTTAAGGCCCGAATATCTGCGGCTTGGGCCAAATGGCAGGAGGTGACGGGTGTCATTTGTGTCCCCAAAATGCCGGTCAAGCTGCAAGGGCAGATTTACAAGACCATCATTAGACCTGTCCGTCTATATAGCAGTGAAGTGTGGCCTGTACTAGAGTGACATAAGTAGGAGTTGCGAGTGACAGAGATGAAGATGCTGCGTTGGATGTGAGGGGTTTCACGTAAAGACCGCGTACGAAACTCTCACATTCGCGGCAGCCTTCGTGTCCGCGACATCGCAGATAAGTTGCAGGAATGTCGCCTGCGCTGGCACGATCACGTTCTGAGAAGGCCGGAAACCTACGTTGGCATCAAATATCTTACCATGCCACCTCCACCAGGTGCCAGTAAAAGAGGCAGGCCCAAGAAACGCTGGCTTGACGTCGCGAAGGAGGACTTACGTGCCACCAGTCTCTCTACCAAGGATGCCGACGACCTAGAGAAGTGGGCAAGAAAGGTAAGGAAGGCGGACCCCGGGCCCTCGCGCGAGAGCATTTAATGTACAACCGGGAAAGCGCAAAGATGATGATGATGATGGTGGTGTTCATAAGTATCATGTATGTTATCCATTTGAATAAAAGATTTATGTATTTGTATTTGAAATTCATTAAAGAGAAATAATATTTTAGTACCTTTAATATCAATATTAAGCAGGTACATACGAATATTTTTTTATGATTACATAAATGAAAATTCATGTTTATATTTCAATACAATTAATAATTACTTTTTGTATGTTTACTAGTTGATTTATTAAATAATTTTACAATTTTTGTTAATGCCAGATTTGTGAGGTGTTTTGTATAATTTTAAGAAGTTATAATTTTAAATTATGTCTTGATAAAAAGATTATAATTCAATGTTATTAGTTTTATATTATAAAAGGATCGGTTGTGTCTAATACTATAATAAAGTGTAATTTTCTATACTCCTGTTTTATTACACCTTTGAAATATGTTTTACTTAAAGACTTAATTTTCCTTACAATCATGGATTATATGAAAATACTATTGAAAAAGTCTGCATTCAGACTTAATATTATATTTTAATTTTATTTTTGAACAAACAAAGCTGTAAACACGTCTTACAATTTGATATGTAAAAAAAAATTAAGCAAAGAAGGGCGTAAGCACTACTTAGCCTCTGTATTTTTCCATAATATAGAACTTAGTAAAAGATGTAACCAAGAGTAGTTACAGTATTATAATCATTTAGAAAACGAACAGTAAAGTAAAAGCCTTTACGTTTGAGGATTAATCGTAAAAAAATAAGGAAAACGTCTGTAAAACTTTTAAACATTAATTATTCATTACCGAGATAGTTTGAGATATTTTAAATATAAACAGAAAAAAGCTTAATTTTTTTACTATTTTTTGGTATACAACAAAAGATCATAGAATGAAAAACATAGCAGATAAACCTGATTAAACAGTTTTTTTGCTCTCCTGTAAAGTTAGTGTTTTCGTCTTACGCCTTTATTCCACTGGGGGTGCGATATGTCTTCTTCAAAATAGGTCGGCGTAATATGCTATAGGTATTCATTATCCTCATCATGTCAGCTGAAAGACGTCCACTGTTGGACATAAGCTTCCTCCAAGGATCTTCAACCCGGTCGGTCCTGCGCTACCCGCATTCTGCACAACTTTTGCCAGAACGTCAGGCCACCTTGTGGGCCTACCAACGCTGAGTCTCCCATAAGCGGTCGCCACTCGAGGACTTTTCCGCACCAACGGCCGTCGTCTTTAAAAGAAGGGGAGAAATTCGGATTACAAATTACATCGGAATGAGTATGATACCCATGTGATGCCGGCAGAGTCGAATAGCATCACCCCATATCCTCCAATGGGTGTCGTAGAAGGCGACGAATGGATCAGCAAAGGGGTATTGATCACCTTATACTCCGTCTAGCAAACTGCTTTGGGCAAGCGTGGTGGACTACTGCCTAAACCACCTTCGATAACAAGGAGAGGCCTTGTGTCCAAGCAGTGGGTCCAATTATAAAGGCTGTTATGACTTATGATGAGTATATAATAGTATACACACGCAAGTTAATTCAGTAAATATATTTTTATTTCTATTCAACCTTATCTATAAATACTTACGTAATATATCTGTCGTTCACGCATATTATGAAATAGATGATAAGTAACAATAATAGAGAATAACATGCTAATACCCGGAATGCTGAGTTATTTACAGTGTATCGTCTGTCCAACCGACGTATTTGCAAACTTTTGTGACACTTGAAAGTGACAGTCACGAACACAGATTTAATAATACAAGGAGATAGACCAAGCCGGCGTTTAACAGTGATTGGGCATAGGTACATTACCGTCAGTTCGCCGTCCGCGTCACTCGGACTTCCTATGAACTCAGCGATTTGACCGATCTCCTTTGTGGCTGTACCTAATTTTCATTGCTTCGCAGTCCTTATGACGCGCGCAATGAATAGTTTATATTACGGCATGCTCAACTAGAACCATGTTATGTAGTACGGTCGGTGATCGCGACACTCGGTCTTCCTATGAACTCGGCGATTCGACCGATCTCCTTAGATTGATAAATCTGTGGTCACGAAGCACGACCGGGAATCCATGGAACACCTGCTGTGTGACTGTGACTCCATAGCCAGGATTAGAATGAATATTCTGGGAATGGTTTATCCAAGGCCAGAGCACTACAGGCTCTTCAAGCCCATGGACATAGTTATGCTGGTGGCCTACATATTCAAGGAGTAAAAGGAAAGGATCCCATTGGGAAGAAGTGCCTCGTGAGGAGTCTCACGTCCCCATCATAAGATAAGATTTTACTAGGTGGAAGATCTATATTGTAGTGTCGTCTGGGTAGGTACTAGGTACCACCGCCTTTCTTATTTCTGCCGTGAAGCAGTTCGCTGTGTTTCGGATTGAAGGGAAAGGGGCCAGTGTAATTACTGGGCATGGAGGGCATATCAAATATTCAAAATTTATCACAAAAACAATTAAATTACCAGATTGTAGCGTCAAATGACATGGTGGACTTATGCAATTATAATGCAGAGCGCTTTGAGTCATTGAATAAAAAGCGTTCATGTAGGTGTTCATTTAGTTTAAATGACAATAAAGAACAACCTACTAGTTCACTTTTGGATAAACAGATAGACCCTGAAACCTGCACTAAGGCGAAACTATGTACAATAACACCTGTTCACAAAAACCTCGATGAAGTTAGGAGCAAGACGACTACTAACAAAGAAAATATAATTATGTATTCCGATGAGATAGGCAAAAATATGGGGCACATAATGGAACAGTATACAGGGCAACTGGTGACTAATTTTTGTATGCCTGATGCCAGTTATTCTCAAATATTTGACAAAATTAAATGTAACCAAAGATAATTATTATCTATCGTTTATTTCCAAAAAACAGATAGCAACCTCGCTATCATATTTTATTTCAAACATAGCCAATTCTTTGGCTAATAATTATACTGTCTTTATTGGGCAGGAAAATAATTTGACATGTGGTGACCATTTGGAATGTGAACCAATGCATTTAAATTAAAACTTAAGACAAAAGAGACACTCTCTGGCAACCAAATTGCTACATCTTCTATTGTAAGTTATGCTGGACACTCACCTCAATTTACAAATGATGATTATGTAATAAATCAGAAAACTATAAGTTGTAAAGGTATTAACCTGGTCCATCAAAATATTCAAGGATTGTTAGGTAAAGACTTAGAACTGTAATTATTTTTTGTTGTAATATATACTCTTTTATAATCTAATTTAGTGTCAATTTTAAAATACTTAAGTTACAATTCTTTTTGGCTATCATATTTACTTCAAAATAAATACCAACAGTAAACAGACGTTTTCTTTAATTTTCTCTTTTTCAACAATTATTTTACAACAATCGTTATCAGCACGAGAGTTCTAAAGTGGATTAAAGTAAATATTAATATCTGGAAATTGTGTGGTGATATTTCTTGAAGTCGGTGGTAATTTTTCGTTGTACCAAATGTCACGAGGCGACTATATGGTAAGAGAAAATCATTCCACTAATTTGCCTTCTATAATTTTACGCAATAGAGATGACTACAGTAGATGGAAGTTTAGAATGCGTAATTATTTATTACATGAGGACTTATGGGAAGCAGTCGACGGTTATCCTACTGGAGATACCACACCCGATCCTCTTAAAATAAGAAAAGATAGGAAGGCACTTACTTCAATTTGCATGACGGTAGATGATTCTGCTATCATACATGTAACCAATGCTACGACAGCATCAGAAGCTTGGTTAGCTTTACAAAAGGCTTACGAGGATAGAGGAATGGGACGCAAGTTAGCTTTAGAGCGCAGGCTATATAGACTATGTCTTGATGATTATGATGATATTGAGAAATATATTCATTCGGTTATGAGTACTGCTCAAAGTTTAGCTGACATAGGGAAAATAATTGAAGATTCATCATTAGCTGCAATCTTATTAGGAGGCTTAACCCCAAAATTTGATCCACTCGTTATGGCTTTGGAAAATAGTAATGTTGAAATTACTACAGATTTGGTGAAAGAAAAACTTCTAAATGAAATGTCAAAAGGTCAGTTTTCAAAAACTGATGGAACCGCTTTACGGTCTGATGGAAGCCGTCGTAATAAACGGAAAAAGAAAAAGCCAATAGTATGTTATGATTGTAAAGAGCCAGGACACAAAAGGCCAGATTGTCCGTTGAGAAATTTGAAAAAGTCAAAGGAGTCAACGTCACAGCAAGCACTTGGCGTAAATGATGGCGATTCTGTGGACCACTGGATTATTGACTCTGGCGCTTCACAACATATGACTTTTAGGAAGGACTGGTTTACGACCTATAAACCGAAAGACTCTGTAAGTGTTACTGTTGCTAACGGAGAAAGAGTTAGTTGTGTTGGTTTCGGTGACATTTCTATAGCTACTTCATCAAATGTAAATAGTATTAATAATGTTATATATATCCCTAAGTTAAAAAGTAACCTTTTATCTGTACATAAATGTGTCGAGAAAGGATTCTCTATTTTGTTTGATAAGAATGGTTGTAATATTTTTAGAAGCGATACTTTTTCTTTTACAGGAGAATCTGTTTTGAGCGGGTCAGTTAGCAGAGGGCTGTACAAATTAAACTGTACTGTAAATTCCCCTTGTAACACTGTGTACGATTCGTGTGCGGTTGAAACTATATCCAAATATGAATTGTGGCACAGGCGCTTAGGACACCTATGCAGAATTGGTATGGATATATTAAAAAATAGTAATGTAGGTATTGATTATAAGACTGTAGATAGAAATAATTGTATAGCTTGTGTGGAAGGTAAACAATCGCGAAAACCTTTCAAGAAGATTGTGTGTGATAAGGCATCTTCTTTACTAGAGCTAATACACTGCGATTTATTTGGACCGACGAATACAACTTCGTTCCAAGGCAGTAAATATTGCTTAGTTTTAATTGACGATTTTTCGCGTAAAATATTTGTTTATTTCCTGTCATCGAAAGCAGATGTGAAAGAAAAGTTTAAACACTTTCATTTATTAGTCGAACGTCAGACTGGGGCTAAATTAAAAAACGTGAGGACTGACAACGGAACAGAGTTTGTTAATCAAGAATTAACAAATTATTTCTCTTCCCACGGTATAGTACATCAAACGACGGTACCTTATTCTCCGCAGTCAAATGGAGTAGCCGAACGTACTATACGCTCTATTGTGGAAAAGTCGCGTTCCATGTTAGCAAGCAGTGCACTGCCTTTTTCTTATTGGCAAGATGCTGTTGAAACTGCTGTATATTTAAAAAATAAGTCACCTCACCGTGCTTTAGGTCGTTCGCTAACACCTTTCGAAAAATGGTATGGCACTAAGCCTAATCTGACACATTTAAAAGTATTCGGATGTCGAGCTTTAGTGCATACACCTTCTTGTCATAGGACAAAGTTTGACGTGAAAGCACAAGAATGTATATTTGTAGGTTATTGTCAAGATGTAAATAGTTATTATTTTAGAGATGCTAGGTACCCCAAGAAATTAGTTAAGGCTAGAGATGTCACTTTCTTTGAGGATTGCTTCACTCCTTTGAAGTCTAGTGAAGGACATGAAAATAATATTCACCTCGGACCTACTTTGCATTTGTCAAGGGATGAACAACTTCCGATTGTTTCTGAAGACCCTGACATTGTCAATAGGGAAGTGAATAGTCCTTTGCCTGGGACTTCAACTGATTTTGAAGCTCCAGACAACAGTGATCCATCTACGGTATGTCCACTAAGGGGGGAAGATGTTGTAGATACTCCACTCAATTTGCCATTATCAGAAGAAGGGCAAAGGTATCCTTCAAGAGTTCGAAAACCACCCGATTATTTTTCTTATAATATCTTAGACACAGAATACTCAGAACCTACAAGCTATTTTGAGGCGATGAACTCTGATGATTCTTGTAAATGGCAGGTTGCGATGCAAAGTGAGTATCAGTCTCTGATGAAATTGAAAACGTGGAGGTTAGTAGACAAACCTGATAAGAAGGTAATACAAAGTAAATGGGTGTATAAGGTGAAGATGGATGCACATGGTAATGTAGTCAAATACAAAGCACGACTTGTAATAAAAGGCTATAGTCAGGTCGAAGGTATCGACTACAAAGACACGTTTGCGCCTGTTATTCGACATTCATCTTTAAGAACACTTATGGCACTTGCGACAAATCTTGGTCTCAAGATGAGACACTTGGATGTGGAGACTGCATTCCTCAATGGAGATCTATCCGAGGAAGTATACATGCATCAGCCACAAGGATTTGCAGTAAAAGGGCAAGAAAACAAAGTTTGTTTGTTGCAAAAGTCTCTCTATGGACTTAAGCAGGCACCTAGGTGTTGGTATAATAAGCTAAGTGAAACGTTAATTAAACTGGGTTTCACTAAAATACCATCGGAGCCTTGTGTGTTCATAAAACTTTTTGGTTCAGACCTTGTCATCTTAGCTTTCTACGTAGATGACATAATAGCATTTTATGAAAAAGATATTAATTTTGACATTGTCAAAAATGACTTACAAAAATATTACTCAATAAAAGATTTAGGAAATTTAAGTTATTATTTGGGAATTAATGTTTTTCAAAATGAAGATGAAATACAAATAAACCAAAAAACGTACATTTTGAATCTACTGAAAAAGTTCAAAATGGAACAATGTAAAGGATTTAGTACACCTTTGTCAAATAATAAATTAGAAGATGAAGACAAAGACGGTAAGCAATCTAATGTAATGTATCCTTACCAGAGTTTGATTGGTTGTTTAATGTTCTTGGCTGTAAATACAAGGCCAGACATTGCCTTTGCGACTAGTTACTTGAGTCAATTCAATACCTGTTATACTAAGACTCATTGGATCGCCGCAAAGCGAGTTCTTCAATATCTGAAGGAAACTATTGATTATTCTATTACTTATAGGAAGTCAGATAAGCCTCTTGTCGGATATACAGATGCAGATTGGGCAAACTGTAAAATGGACCGACGTTCATATACGGGATATCACTTCCAATTAGCAAATGTATCCTGGGCTTCTAAAAAACAGCCGACTGTTGCACTGTCGTCAGCAGAAGCAGAATACATGGCTCTCACAGACGCTGCTAAGGAAGCTGTATATTTAAGGCGCTTTATATCTGAGGTATGTGGTCATAAACCTAACTGTATAACTATATATACTGATAGTCAAAGTGCTCAAAGTATAGCGAGCAATCCTGTTTATCATAACAGAACAAAACATATCGATACTAAGTACCATTTTATAAGAGAAAAAGTATCTGAAAATATTATAGGTTTAAAGTTTATTAAGAGTACAGAAATGCCTGCGGATGTAATGACTAAACCATTAGGTCGTATAGCTCATAATAAATGTGTAACTTGCATGGGTATAACTTGATAATTGTAGTTACTTGACCTATATATTTTATAGATATTTATAATGTTGGTTACTTATTGTTTATGTTTTTTTATGGGATAGTTATGTGTTTGGTTTTTGAGACTTAAGTTTGTACCTAAATTTAGATTAAGGGGGGATGTTGTAATATATACTCTTTTATAATCTAATTTAGTGTCAATTTTAAAATACTTAAGTTACAATTCTTTTTGGCTATCATATTTACTTCAAAATAAATACCAACAGTAAACAGACGTTTTCTTTAATTTTCTCTTTTTCAACAATTATTTTACAACATTTATGAATTGTAACAGTATTGACATTTTATGTATTACTGAACATTGGCTGAAAAATCATCAACTAATGTTCAACTTTAATAATCACCAGGTTGTCAGCTCGTTCTGCAGATCAAACTTGAATCATGGCGGCTCTTTAATAATAACTAAGAAAAATATAAAGTCCAAAGAAAGAATTGACCTTGTGAGCCTATCTGTTGAACGAGTTACGGAAATTGCATGTATCGAGTTTGAGCATTTCATTGTTATGAGTGTGTACAAACCTCCATGTGCGGCTTACGAGAATTTCCAAAACATTATGGACAAGGAGCTTATACTAAAGAATGGAGTCATTAGACAAAGTAACAAAGTGAAGGCAAAAATTTTGACAATAGTTGACATTTCAAATTACACATTTCTCTTTCTAGAAATTGTCGTCATCTCTTTCTAAACACGACTACATAGAAACAAGATTTCCCCAGTATTTCGCCATCTTTCTAAAACAAAAGTAGAAAAGTAGCTAAAAACTTAACATATTGTATTCAATTATCAGTATTTATTATCGATGAAAGAAATTAATATAATATATTTACTTTTAATGTTTAGGTTTGTATTTTATTTTGAAAATCATCATTGTGATTCTTTCTATAACTTTTGGGAAATGAAAGGATTTATGTAATGGCAGCACTCTATTCATGTGTCAATGTCCCGAAATCTCAACATGACATAAATTGTCGTAATTGACATATTCATAAATATCGACTCGCGATTTTGGTACGGCTTTTTACATTTTAATAACTATAAATAGTGCAAAATGGTGCATCGCTGTATAGTTCGTGGTTGCAGAAGTGAGTGGTATCCAGGATGCAGTCTGAAATTTCACTTGTAAGTGTTATAATTGCATATTATTGTTCACCTAAGTAAAATTGGTTTTTCACATGTAATTCCATATGATTATCGTTATTGGGCGAAACTCCATAGGGGAAAGTAATTTCTGATACTCGGCTTTAATACTATCTGAATTTAATTAATTTTCATACATAAATTACTTATTCAAATATGTGTAAACAAATTGACTAGGGTGACTAGGATTTCCAGAATTATTATAAAATAATAACCTTTTTCCTTTCAAAAATGGCAATCAAAATTGATATATATATTTTTTTAAGTCTTTGAAATAGCTGTTATATAGATATATATAGATTGTATATATAGTTTATAGATTATTTATATATATATATAATACATAAATCGTTCTACCCATTTTTGGTTGGGAACGTTTATTTACAAACAAAACATGTAATTTGTGCAATGTACATTATTTTAATTGAGAATTGTGACACGCAATAAACAATTTGAATTTGAATTTGAAACATATTCAAAATGATTGATTGGATTTTACCAGTGTAATAGTGTATTTTATCTTTCACATTTGCATCTACTAACATGTAACGCAGAGTGCAATATGCACAGTGACCTCAAACTTCACTCGAATTTGGGTTAGTAAAATTGACACAGCATTAATAAAATTGTGACTGTGCTATTCAAGCCTATCAAATGATAGTTTTTAATATGTTAATTACAAGTTAAAAGTGCCTGTATACATAAAATTTTCTTTTCTTTTTTGATTTCCGAAAGACCCTAGGCGGAAATTACACTATCTTCGCTCTTATCCTTCTGACTTCGTAACTGCGTAACAGGTACAGAAGGTTGATATATTACGGTTGATATATATACGTAGGGCGTTCAATTTAAAGTAAGAATGAGGTACAAACTCTTTGAAACCGAAAACAGTTTATACGGGCTATTCCAAATACATGGTGTGATACGTTGCGTACCGACCAACTTTACATAGGAAATTCTTATCGTTTTATGCATATTTTTTTAATACTGGTTAACACATGACAAAGTTATATACCTTGTCATACGTTAACCAGTATTAATCGAGTTACGAGTACAAATGATTCTTTTACATCTTTTACCGGTATTCATATTTTTAATTGTTGGTCTCATGATAGAATAAAGTCACATCTGCATAATTCTTTCTTATAGCAGAGCGATTTTAAGTTTGTCTTGTACAAAATTAGCTGTAACTTTCTTCTTAGTTGTTTTACAGAATCGATTATTTTGCCAATCATTATAAACTATTATGAAACATCGATTGATATGAAAGTAATATATTTTAGGTCAATATTTTGTAATTTAGAAGTATCTATGTGAATATGTAACTATATTCTGCGGATATCATTGTATCATATAATAATAAAGGATTTTGTTCTTTTAAGTATCAATATTATGTGCATATATAACTTTTTTTTACATAAATTCTTGAGTCACATATGTAATATATGAATGTTTAGATTGTTATTTATGTTTAGATTTAAAATAGAAAAGTTCTTGTGATCAAGTTTTAATTAAGGAATAAACTTAGTGCGTTACAGAATTTATAAAACTACAACTACTACTACTTTATTTATTTTTAATAACTACCCAAAATATACGCATGTAAAACTATAACTTAAATGAAATTGATAACTATTTATTGACTTGTATTGACGTTTTGAAATCATTGCAAAATTGTAAGCTGTGGAGTTCTTCGCCGGAGTCTTTCGCCATTTCTGCTCCATCTCAGCATAATAATTATTATTTCGTCCCGAAATGGTGGTAGGGCTTTTGACGATTTAAAAGTACTTAGAAAAGTCCATTTAATAAAGAGCTTTTTCATTTTTATATTTCGCCAATGTTAAGTGTAAATTTACTTATAGTAACAGACAGTTGTACGGAAGATTAAAACTAATTATTATGAATGTTAATTCTTTGTCATGGTAAACTCAAAAATATTTTAAACTTTGAGTACTAATTAATTTTATTAACTTAACGAAGTCCAAGATTGTCCGTAATTATTTTTTCTGCTATAGGCACCCTACTAGAAAGAGACAGAGCCTCTCTAGAAAATGTCAAGAAATGTCAAGAAATGTCAAAGGTTGTCAAAATTTTTGCCCTCACTTTTTTCATTTGAGTAATGACTCCATTCTTAATTATATCTTCATGATTATGGAGGATGCTTTACTTAAAATTAATGGTAGCCATAAAACAATTCTTATCTGTGGAGATTTTAATATTAATATTTTAGAGAAGAATTCATTAACCAACAACTTTTTAAACTTATTTAAGTCTTATGATTTACACAATTGTTTCTACGAACCTACAAGAATTACTGCCACAAGTGCTACCTGCATTGATAATATTTTTTCTAATATGAAGCCTAATCAGAAATCCATAATTAATTTACTACATTCTGATCACTGCGGTCAATTAATTTCATTTTCTAGGAAAAAAGCTGCTCCTCAGAAAACTAAAATCAATTTTATTCCCATGAGTGTAAGCAGACTAGAAAAGTTTAAATTAAATTTGAGTCAGAAACTGCCACAGTTACCTTATCATGACTGTACTGAGTACCTATATAATGCTCTTTTTAATCTTATTAGCAATGAATTTAATACACACTTCAAAACTAAAACAGTAACAATCAGTGACCGTCTATCTTTTAGTGAGTGGGCCACCGCTGGCATTTACAAAAGTCGGAACAAATTGTATGAACTATATGGTGAAAAATCCTGTAATTTTAATCCCGCATTCATCAATTATGTTAAAAATTACTCAAAAATCTTTAAACGAGCTTGTTCCACTGCAAAATCTATTTATTTAAAAAATAAGATAACTAGATCTCAGAATAAAATTAAAGAAACGTGGAATATTATTAATAGTGAAACTGGTAGAGCTCGAGCACGCGCACGTGATTTCGTCTTGAATGTAAATAATGTAGATATCAAAGATGAGTTAAAAATTGCATCCGAATTTGAAAGATTTTTTACAGATATTCCTTTCATGACAACTAAAACGCTTGATTCATCTTCGATATCAGCTGAAATGATTCTTAAGGAAAGTGTTTCTGAATGCGATGTTAGTTTTGAATTCTCAACGGTTAACTCCAGAGATATCGTAAATACATTTAAAACTATTGATGTTAAAAAAACTATGGACCTCTGGGGACTTTCTGTAAATACTATTTTATCTATAATACACGTAATTGCCCCTTACTTGGCCATCGTGTTTAATAGCTGTATAGCTTCGGGTGTGTTTCCTGACTTGATGAAACATAGCAAAGTAATACCTTTATTTAAGTCTGGAGATACTTCTGACCCCACGAATTTTCGACCGATATCTATATTACCAACGCTAAGTAAAATCTTTGAAAAGGTAATGCTTAATCAACTCCTCGTTCACTTTCAAAAATATAGTTTATTACATAAAAACCAATTCGGTTTTACGAAGGGCCGTTCAACCACAGATGCAGGAGTTGAATTACTAAAAAATATATATTCAGCCTGGGAGAATTCACGAGATGCTTTGGGAGTATTTTGTGATTTATCCAAGGCTTTCGACTGTGTAAATCATGATACTCTTGTCAGGAAATTACATCACTATGGCGTTAGGAATAAAGCTCTCAACCTTTTGACTTCTTACTTGACTAATAGAATACAAAAGGTCGATATACATGGTCAAAGATCTTCTGGAGCTGCGGTCACAATAGGGGTTCCGCAGGGTTCAATCCTTGGTCCTTTTCTATTTTTAATATATATTAATGATCTACCTTACTGTATAAAGGACAGTCATGACATAGTGTTGTTTGCAGATGATACATCTCTGATTTTTAAAATAAATAGACAAATGACTAATTATGACGAAGTAAACAATGCACTATCTAAAGTAGTAGATTGGTTTAACATTAATAATTTGCTATTAAATGAAAATAAAACCAAACTAATTAAGTTTTGCACACCCAATGTCAAACGGGTTGAAACAATGGTACAAATAAATGGGATTGGATTGGAACCTGTTGAATCTACTATTTTCTTGGGCATAGTGTTGGATGCTAAATTGCAATGGGGTCCACACATTGAGAGAATATCTGGTAAGTTAAGTTCAGCTGCATATGCAGTTAAAACTATCAGACGACTTACCGATGTAGACACAGCCAGAATTGTGTACTTTAGTTATTTCCATAGTATTATGTCTTATGGAATTCTTCTCTGGGGTAATGCTGCGGATATTAACACCATATTTGTTTTGCAAAAACGAGCAGTACGAGCTATTTACCAATTAGGTCCTCGGGTTTCACTTAGGGAAAAGTTCAAAGAAATAAATATTCTAACAGTGGCATCACAATATATATTTGAAAATTTAATGTACGTACGAAAAAACATAACAAATTTTTCTGAAAAGTGTGACATTCATAATGTTAATACGAGGAACAAACATAATCTTGTGGTACATGCTACTCGTCTCCACAGAATAAGCAATTCTTTTATGGGACAATGTATACGCTTCTATAACAAACTCCCAAATAATATTCGAAGCCTACCTATTAATAAATTCAAAACTGCTATTAAAAATAAACTGTATACTAAAGCATACTATAAGGTGTCTGATTACATAAATGATTCTAACGCATGGGGGTGAATTTGTTCGAGGTCCATGCATTTTAAATATGTTTATTAATTATGCATATAATCTATAATGTGTCTTATAGTTGACTCGGAAGCATAACTTTAGTTTAAATTTGTTTTAGTTAATAATCAAGAAGCATGTGTATGTCATTCTCACTAAAGAGGTCTTGTGGCGGTGTCGTCTTGCGTCGGGTCGTTACGCTCCCTAAAATATGGTTGAGCGAAGCGATGGCTGATTCTTGCGTCATGCCTGTGAACAGGTGCCGCCAGCGGGACCTGGTCATCTCATGTTTTCTTGATTGATGTAAACGTAGGTCTTATAATTAGTTGTTATCTTTAGATGGACAATTGTATGACACATGCAATAATAATATGTAATAATTGTTTTTTTTTTTTGTACAATGTGTGGACATTGTATTCTTATAACATTGTTAACCGGATCTTAAATGTATGCTTACCACTTATATTGAAAGGAATATCTGTAAGTACCTAACTAACAATAACATAAAATGGTGGTGGGTATCAAAATTTAAATTGCTTAGTTCAATAATATGATTAATTAAATTATATAGAAAAGCTTTTCACAAGATAAATAATCCAAATGCGTGGGAGTAATAACTACCCAAACTTTACGCATGTTAAAATGTAACTTAAATTATATTGATAATTATTTATTGACTTGTATTGATGTTTTGAAATCATTACGAAATTGTAAGCTGTGGAGTTTCTTTCGCCATTTCTTCTCCATATCAGCATAATAATAATTATTCGTCCCGAAATGGTGGTAGGGTTTTGACGATTTAAAAGTACTTAGCAAAGTCCATTTAAATAAAGAGCTTTTTCATTTTCATTTTCATTTTATCATCTTAGTCCCCAGGGTAGCAAGGCACTTGCAGTGTTAGTGATTTACACTTAATATTGCAAGTGTCTATGGGCAACGGTAATTACAGGTGGCCCGCAAGTTTGTAAGTACCCCAAAAGATGGTCTTCTGGGGTACTATATGGTGTAACCAAATGTTACCTAAAAGCTCTGATCTACCTCTTTAGGGATTATATGTAAGTTTCCCTGTTGTGAACTGAGATGAAGCGGGGACGATCTAGGCGAACATTTATCGATCTGTGGGAGATTGAAGATTCACTCCCGATCGTTATGGGCAACGCTAGCTGCGATACTTATCTCCGTATTATAGAATAAGTAATCACTCTGTGCGTGATAGAAAGTTACAGATGTCGCTATATCATCTGGGGCCCGTGGCGCAAATTCATATACACTAGTTTTGAAATTTTTCTTTAAATAATTTGTAACTATACCATGTGGGGCCCGTGGCAAATTCATATGTCAGTGACACTACCGGGGCCCCTATTCCTCGGGGGCTCATGGCATTTTGCCACCCTATAGTTACGCCACTGTCGGTACGCACTGTTATACTTAAATAGAATTTTTACAAAAATATACATGACTTACGGATCTGCTCTTGAGTTTTACTCATGTCTCTACACAAGAAAGCCTGCCTCAAGATAGTCTACACAGATCTAATAGAAAACGTCTTCAAAAAGGGCCAGTACTCCTAGTATGAGTTTGTTAGTTTTGGAGCTCGATCAAACGTACATTACCCACTAGCGCCTCTAGTAAACTATCAGAAACAGTGGGCAATGTATAAAAAGAGACGATACGCTTGATCGAGCTCAAAAACTATCAAAACTCATACTAAGGGTAAAGGTCAAATGTAAGAGCATGTAGCAAGCATGACAGTGGTGAGAGTAGTGAAGCGAAAGCTATATGTAAGGACTAGCTTCCGCCCGCGACTTCGTCTGCGTGGACATTTTACCCCCTTAGGGATGGAATTTCCAAAAATCCTTTCTTAGCGGATGCCTACGTCATAAGATCTACCTGCATGCCAAATTTCAGTCCGATCCTTCCAGTGGTTTGGGCTGTGCGTTGATAGATCACTATGTCAGTCAGTCATCTTTTTGAGTTATATATATAACTCAAAAGTGGGAAGATATGACCGCTGTGGGAGAAAGGCGGTATTTTATGTATGTATGTATTCCTTGCAGGATACACGGTGAACGCCCCAGCAGAGTCTACGACCTGGCAGTCAAGAATAATGTATCTCTCCTCTCCCAAGACATATCCATGGAGGTATACTACTCAGACGGGAGTAAAGGTGACAAGGAGGTTATCAATGACTTGATCACATTTGGTCTGCAAGTGGTGGAGGAACCGCCGAAGGAACCACAACCCTTGGGCCAGTATATCACAGCCAGGTTAGTTGAACGTCAGACGTTGACAGATTTCGGAGAGGTTTATAATAAAACACTAAGTGACTCTGTGATTCTCTGTACGTTGCACTCTCTTCCTTTAAATGGAGGGACTTCAAACAGCTGTTATGTTGTGTCCTCTTCTATCGCATGGGATGGTTGGTTGGGACTTGGGACCTCTCAGTCGCACACATTCACTCGCAGCAATAGGTATTTTACTTTTCAAAATTCGACAACTGGAATACGGGACTGATTTTTTGCTGGCAACCCTATACCACCGTGTTCAAAATGAAATAATCTTTAATTTCATTTAATTTTAATTCTATAATCAGACAGATGCAAATGCTAATACTTATCGATTTACCTGTTTATACATGGCAACACGAGAGTTGTGACCGGAAAAGAATAGGCGAACTAACGTTTGCATATTCTATGGGGTTCATACTTTCGATTGGTATAGAATTTGTCTAATAATCAATCCGGTGAAATGTTTTAATTTTAAGCTATTGCATAGCTTCTATCGCGGGCCTTGAGCGCGGGGACCGAATCCAGAAATTCCGATGGGCAAGGAGGTTTGGCTTGAAGGCCGTGCATCGTCTAACGTCGTTTCAGTTCGGCAGTCTTCGACACGGCGTTGTGTGCGTGCGATTAGACGTATTGTACGACTCTACGAAACTCGCACGAATCGAGACGAGCTGCTCCGAAATCGGACGAATACATAAGCAGCTGTTTATGAGAAAGTATATAGGTGTATAGGTATTTATGTACAACGGTGAAAAGCTGTACTTGTAAAATTTGTGTATAAAGTGTTTTGAATATGAATGTTAATTATTTCAGTTAATTATTTCAATTATAAAATTAATATCAAAGAAAAAGAAATACTGCATGAATAAAATAAATAAATAAAATTATAATTGCATAAGTTGATACAAAATGCTATGCAATAGCTTTACCGCGGCAGTCCCCGAGTGCCACACGTCTATTTTTTTTTAATTATTAATTAATCATGCCCTGGACTAAAATTTGTTAGGTAACCTATATGCAATAAATTTATTGACATATAAAATTAAATATGAAATACGTTTCATCAAATAAACATCTCGGTGAAGGTCGTTTTATGTCAGTATCTTAGACTACTACTTATTATTTTCAGAATGATAGAATACATAGCACAAAAATATCCCGCGCTTTCTAGAGACAAAGGTTTTGTTACGGAGTTCTTAGCGTTTATGGATCTTATCATAGACAATTACGAAGCCACGACCAGTTGGAATGACGTGTCTACGGAGAGCCAGTACACGACGCTAGAGGGGGATATGCATTTGAGCTGGCATAGACATGGCTATAAGACCCTGTTTGAGATATTGTTGGTAAGATTTTTTTTATATTACATGATAACAAACAACTTTACGACACTTGCAATTTTAAGGGTAAATCACTTAACACTGCAAGTGCGTTGCCATCCTTTGGATTAAGGCGTTATGCCTTCCATGCCCAGTAATTACACTGGCTACCTTTCCCTTCAATCCGAAACACAGCGAACTGCGTCACGGCAGAAATAAGAAAGGCGGTGGTACCTACTAGAGATGAAACGGAAACCGCCGGATACCGGATATCCGGCAAACTCGGTTCCGGATATCCGGCGTCCGGATATTTGGTCCATTGTCTCGTTGCATGTCGTGACGAGTCTCGCGCCGCAAACGCAATCAGATCAATTCGGGCGGTTTCGCTAAACCTTTACTAAAAAAATAGTTTAAATATTTACTATTCATGTATTTATCATTAGAGTGAATATCTCAGAAGACAATTTTAGTTTTTAAGAAAGCTTTTTTGTGATTTTTTCGACTTTAAATAATAGCCGTTATAATTATTAGCCATTTTATTGATATTTGCCTCACACAGATTAATGTATTGCATTTTATTATAGTCAATATTGTCGTAGCTTTATAATATCCGGTGTCCGGCCGGATACCGGATAGTTACCGGATATTCGTTTATTCTCTAATATTATATATTGACTAGCTGACCCGGCAAACGTTATTTTGCCTTACAAAAATGATTGAATTACTAAAATGTCTATAAAAAATAGGGGTTGGTGATAAATAAATAAAAATTTAGGGTTGTATGTATTTTTAATGCCACATAATAAAAAAATTAAATTAAAAAATTTCGTCCAAAAATTAACAAAAAATAATTATGATTGAAATTGATACCAAATTAAATAGAAACGAAAAACATGGAAAAAAATCCTGTCATGGATAAGTGCTGAGACGGGACTTGAACCCGCTTTTTTTTTTCCATGTTTTTCGTTTCTATTTAATTTGGTATCAATTTCAATCATAATTAAACTTGCCAAACAAAAAATAAAAATAATATTTCAAAAAATAATTAACCCTTATTATCACTTAGGGGTATGGAAAATAGATAGTACCCGATTCGCAGACCTACTGAATACGCATACAAAGTTTCATGAAAATCGGTCAAGCCGTTTCGGAGGAGTGCGGTAACTAACATTGTGACATGGAAATTTTAGATTTTCATTTTCATTTACTTACAGAACACTTACAACAACGGCCCAGGCTTACCTAATTTCGAATATAAACTAAACACGGAGGTAACACAGATTAAATGGCCGATGGACCCAAGCAAGAAGGTTGTAGTGCATTGCCAAGATGGCCGCGAGTACACAGCTGATAACGTCATTGTGACAGTGTCTTTGGGAGTGCTGAAGGAAAGGTTAGTGGGAAATTTAACTTAGTTACAGAGAATTAGGGCCTGTTTCATTTTGCTGAGAAGATACATGAAGGTTAATCGTGAATTTGTATTTCACGGGTATCAGATAGGGATATCTGACAGATAAAGTTGTCAGTGCCTTATCAGACAGTGCTAGCGGCTGTTAAAATTTTAATCAGACAGATAAAGACGGCCGAACAATATAACACAATTTAGCGAGTGTTTGTGTTTTGGCGTAAATCAGATTTATATTTCAATAATTTAGAAACCGTGGGTAGAATGGGCCTGTTTCATTTTGCTGTGAAGACACAGGAGGATAAATCATGAATTTGTATTTCACGGGTATCAGATAGCGATATCTGACAGATAAAGTTGTCAGTGCCTTATCAGATAGTGCTAGTGGCTGTTAAAATTTTAATCAGACAGATAAAGACGCCCAAACAATATAACACGATTTAGCGAGTGTTTGTGTTTTGGCGTAAATCAGATTTCTATTTAAATAATTTAGAAATTGCGAGTGGATTATGTGCATCATAAGTATTTTGACGCACAGGCATACATGTTGACGATCATTTTCCTAACCTTCGTATTAGGTATTTTAGTATTTTCAATATTAATTGTATAAAAAAATTATGGTATATTTGGTATTTTTGTTGTAATTTAATGTATTCATAATTTCTTTTATATAATGACTAGCTGACCCCGCAAACGTTGTTTTGCCTTATAAATAAAAAAAAATTAAGGGTGGACAACCCTTATCACTAAGGGGTATGAAAAATAGATGTTAGCCGATTCTCAGACCTACTCAATATGCTCACAAAATTTCATGAGAATCGGTCAAGCCGTTTCGGAGGAGTACGGGAACGAACATTGTGATACGAGAATTTTATATATAAGATTTGTACATTTGCTTTAATTTAAATATCCACTATTGTTATTTTAAACGTCTACGCATGTTATGTACAGACAACAGCACGTTGGGTTACCACAAACTGTCAAATTTTCCCAATTGATCATGCACTTTATATTGAATAGCTTTAGGTTGAAAATCATTTAGAAAAAGTTGAAGTTTTGTATAGCCCGATGTGCTGTTGACTGTACACTGTTAACGATTAGGGTCATTCACATTAATATTGTGTTTTTTTTATGACTGTAACCTGTTTGTGTACTGAAATAAATAAATAACAATTATGAGGAATCATTGAAACAAAGGTGTCATGGTGTGTATGACGTTGAGAATTTTATGGTGGGATACCCACCTCATCAGTCGCCATCATGAGGTCTGTTGCCATACACTTTTCAAGCGCTCCCTAGATGCATAAAAATGTGTGACGCCCATATTTTTATGCAACTTCAAGAACGTAGAAAAATATTTACTAAAGACATTGCTGTAAGGACTAGATTCCTTTGCCTTCCTTGACCATAGCATAATTTAAAAAACAATATTTTGTGCTGTCAGTTTCATGAAAAGGCTGATTAAAAACAAAAGTATACCATAACTCCCCTTCACATCTGACGATTTTGATAAAAATATACATTTTCATAATTTCGCATGCGGCACCAGTCACACGGTCCAAACATGGCGACCGAGACGAGTTAAGGCATAGTATTTCGATACTGCTATATTTGTGAACACTGTATAATTAACTGTAGGTATCTTGGGCAAAAAAAAACTGCCGATAGCAATGATATTATATTTAAAAAGAGGTAAGATAGGTTACCTTCATACTAATTCAAAGTCAAAAATGGTCCAAAATGTCATTTTGTATACCTACTTATAGTTATAGGCACCTAAAGTCTACGATTTCATGTTGTCGTACGTGGCGAGTTAACATGGCCGTATTGTAAGTTGTGAGTAAGACAACATGATATCTAGCAATAGAGTAAACGAGAAAGATATATGTTGTGCTATGCTCGGGTGTGCTAATTAGCTTACTTTTAGGGCGCCACTTTTTGCAAGCAAGTAAACTATCTACCTCTTTTTAAATATAATATCATTGGCCGATAGCTAGTTTCTCATCCGTGTTGTGACAAACGCTGTTTAAAAATACTCCAATACCCCACAGACACACCACACTATTCTCGCCAGCATTACCCGACGAGAAAGTCGAGGCAATGAGCCATTTGTACATGGGTCTGCTGGGGAAAATCATTCTGCAATTCCCGGAAAAGTGGTGGCCAGGCAAAAATCCATATTATGGCTTCTTATGGAAGGCTGAAGATAGGCAAGCTGTGACCGAGGACACTTGGGTTACCAAGTTAGGTGCCAGTGCACCAATGGGAGCCAGTGATGCTCTGACGGTTTGGATGAGTGGCGATAACGGTCGACTGGTCAGTGAAGCAGCCTTGTACTAGTGATGAAAGGACGCGAGGTTTTTGGCTCTTTAAAAGGAACTCGACTCAACTCATACGGTTAACCACTCAATGAGTCTTTAAACCCTGAACCCTAAGCCTTATTCGAGTCCAAGACTGGAACTCGAGGCCTATTTTAAGACTGAGACATTTTGAAATGACTCCGAATTTTAAACGACTCAGCCGCAAAAATAAGGTTCGACCTTTTAAATTTAAAACGACTCGGTTCGCGGGAGTCTTATACTCTTATACTATAACTTAAAAAATAGCAATAATTTATAGCAATTTTATTTCAATTATACTATATTATAATCTTGAATAAATTGAAAAACTGGTCGGCGTTTTAACTTTTCGATTTCTTTTGAAAATTTATTTTGTAATAATTTAAAATTACGATAATTAAGTATCTTTAAATTGTAATTTTAAAAATATCAAGTGATGCATAATTAGAATACTCAATAATAATGCAACCACGTACTGAAGTTTATTATTTTATTATTGTAAATTATACGAGCAGTTGTTTTAGCACACTGACTTTTATTATTCTAAAAGATTTGACAAGCATTTGAATTTGAGGTATATACATAAAAACTCCTTATAAAATACATGGTATAAAAAAAACATGGTATTACAAAACATAGCCTAGGTGTTGGTCGTGAACAATTATAATCTCATGTTAAACAGCTCATCTTTGTTAAATGACTAGAGTTCTTTACTAAAAGGTTTGCGGCTAAGACATGAGCTCACCAACAGGTAAAACAAGCGATTTATTAACTTCTACCTTTTTACTAAACCTTCAGTTTTCGACATTTCTTCCATACAACAAAATGTCGAAAACCGGAGGTTAAATAATAATTGTTTTTTTTTTTTTTTTTTTATAAATAGGTCAAGCAAATGACTCCATTCCACCTGATGTTAAGCAGAAGTGGAGTCCAAATGCGAAGATAGCTGGTGCGAGAGATACACTGCCGCACTAGCCACCCTTGCCTTGCCGACCTGCAAGGTGCTTCTTCACGCCTCTTTTGAATGACCCAGGATTGTAGGAAGGAGGGAACACGTGTGCTGGCAGTGAATTCCATTTCTTGATTGTGCGACAAAGAAACGAGTTGCCAAATTTCTTAGTTCGCGTTGGAATGGTAGCCACAGTTTGTCGGTGACAACGTAGGCCAGCACGCGTAGTCCTTAGAAGGAAAGGAGATGGTGGGATTAGGGAAAAAATCTCCTCAGAGCACTCGCCGTGGTACAGACGGTAGAAGGCGCTCAATGACGCAACATTGCGACGCAATTGGAGAGGCTCAAGGTGTTTGGTCACCTCTTCGTCGCCGATGATGCGGGCCGCGCGACGCTGCAACCTATCCAAAGCATCGAGTAAGTACTTTGCAGAGCCATCCCACAGGTGCGAGCAATACTCCACGCAGGACCGTACTTGCGTCTTGTATAGCAAGCACAGTTGATTTGGCGTGAAGAAACGCCGCACCTTGTTCAGGACTCCGAGTTTCCGTGAAGCTGTTTTTATCACGCTTTCGATGTAGTCCTTCGGATTCAAGTCGCTGCGAACCTCCATACCGAGCAAGGTGATACTGCTCTGTAGCGTAAGTGTTGTGCTCTGGAGAGAGGGAAGGGAAAGGAATGGCGACGTTTTAGCCGTAAACGCGCACACCTGAGTTTTCTTGGCATTGAACTCAACCAGATTTGCTGTACCCCATTGAGAAACAAGGTCGAGCTCTCGGTTGAGTTCAATGACAAGATTCTCACGACTCTCTACCGTTTCTGCTCGTCCAGCCCTTGCGTGTCTGAAGTAGCCCGCATGCACTGTACTGTCGTCTGCATAGCAATGGATGTTAAGTCTAAGTCGTTAAACTCTTATTAAAAGACTCAGGTCGTTTTATTTCAGAGTTGAACTCTAATGACTGAAGTCGACTTACAAAAACAAAAATACAAAATATTTTATTACGGTTCAAAGACTTATTACTACATACAGTGTTTGGGAATTTCCTTTTAAGCATATATTAATTGCTTGTGTTAGGAAATGCCGCTCTTGTGTTAACAAAGTTAAAAAACAACATTACAATCTACTCTTGTACAGTCGACCAAATTGAATCATGACCCACCTTAAGATCATTTTCCTACAGTCACTCTGTACAAAGTAGGTTGAAATTCGCTTGAACATACAATTCTTAAGTATCGAACCTGTTATAAATTGATTAGACACTGACAGTGTCTAATAAATATGGCTTTTCAAAAATTGTTCCAACTACTACTTGACATCTGACACATAACGTAATTTTATTTTTAAAAATATAATAGTTATTCGTTTTTCTCAGTAGTGAAAAGAGTTTAGATTATGACCGGCATCTTATTTAAAATTCCAATTGAGACTTTAGTGCAGTGATAACAAAGATTAAAATGGCATAGATCTCTGACCCGTAATGCCACATTTTTATTCATATTTAAAACGTACTAAGAGCAACACGCATGATAGCGAAGAAAACGTAACTAAATTTATGATTCTAAAGGAATGATCGGATAAGTGGGTCATGATTCAGTTGGTTCGACTGTACCTAATGGGCGAAGCTGAGGTGTGTGCGTGCGTGTGTAGGTACATATGTGTCATAGTCTTACATTAGTAAAAAGCCTCAAGTCGTATTTTATGAGTCGAGTCCTAAAAATTGAGGCGCGTTTTGATTTAAAAGGTTAAAAAACCTCGTCCTTTCATCACTACCTTGTACTATAAAAATAAAGATCGAATTGCATTCATCATCATGTCAGCCTAAGAATCCCACTGTTGGACGTAGACCTCACCCAAAAATATCCAAACAGATTGGGTTCCGCGCAGCCCGCATCCAGTGGCTTCCTGCTTTACCAGGTCGTCGGTCCACCTTGTACGCGTCTGCCTTTCGAGGGCCTTTCCGCCCTAAGCCCAACTGCATTGCTTGATATCAAATTACTTTAAACGCTGGCTATTTCTCGCATGTTCAATGCATTTCTTGATAAGTGTAAATGGCTTTTCACCACGCGGGATTCAATAATCTGTACTTTTCCATAACGAACACTATGATTGCGACAATTAGGTATTTAACTACGACATAAATAGGATTTCGATATAACGAGTCTAAGGCATCATAATGGAACTTAGGGCACTTACACTACAAAGGCGATGCAACAATAATGCATGTTTGTATCGATTCAGACATGGGGGTAGAGAGGGAAATGACATACGCGCTATGGTTTGCTAA